>JAQQPU010001453.1:0-31416 GCA_029168905.1 Artemia sp. Kazakhstan ARC1039 | reverse complement strand
ATATATATTTATGTTTCTGTTTTAGGTATCTTGTTATAGGTACCCGACTGACTGGCCATATCTCAAATAGTAAGCTGCACGAAAAGTGTGGTTCAATCCTGCTTTCTAGGGCTATAATGAGACAAAGGATGAAAGGGCTTGGACAAGTTCTGAGGGATGACATATTGCTAAAGATTGTTCTTGTCGATCAACCGTCTAGGGCCAAACGAAAAGCCGGTGGTCCACAAATGGGGTGGGGGGGATGTCATAAGGAAATATTTAAGGGAAATGGGAACTTTTTCGGAGGGTGTAAAGAGGGAGGCTTCGAATAGATTGGGAAGGAGCAGGAGCATGCGTAGCTGTGTTGACCTCAGGCGGCTTGGTACAGTGATGGTACTGGAGTTTTTAGCAGTAGTAGTGGTACGTGATGCTCTCCACTTGATCAATCTTCTGGTCTCCAATGATGTTTCTTGGCCCTCTTTCCCCTTCAGGAATTTTTTTCAAAATGATGCTCAAAACCAAGACATGTCAGCCCAAATCGCATTTTTTATTTAGCTTTAGTCCCCACTCCCAAAGCCATTGAAAACATTTCGGTTTACAATATTTAAATAAACTTCCCTGTAACAAGAGAACCGTAATTTCCCATGGCACAGACAAAAGAGTACCTACTGAGTTATCTTCTCAGTAGAGACCTCCCTCAGGCCATTCGGTGCGTCCCCAGTTGGCGGATAGGGGAATGTCCGACAGATATGTTGGGTACCTCTACTAGGAGGCGTGGACCAAGGGAGGACCTAGTCTCAGGGGGTTCATAATAAAAACTGGGGCATCCTCACCCGGGGGTCCTAAATACAGGCGAAGGAGGAACAACCCTCGAATGTACACTCAGCAGGGCCCACCAGCGCGTGGACACGTCCCGTGAGTAACAAACCTTCTCCCAGCAATGGGTTAAACTGCATAATGAAGCAGAACACCATTATAGGAGGACCCTTCCTAGAAAGACATCTGCGGCAGGGCGGAGGATTCATTTTCATGGACAACGGCCTCTCTAAACTTATTGTGTTCCCCACCTTCTGTGTATCATCTGGTCACAGTTGTCGGTCCCAAGTCCGCATAAAGTAAGGAGGGTTGGGCGACAGGCTTGCACCCTGTCCCCTGGACTTGCTTTGGCAAGGAAAACTATCTTGCAACGAAAAGTGTCAATCAAGCCTCGGATATTTCTCCAAATTTACGATTGCCAACACCAGCACGTCCCCAATATTCTGACGACGGTGGTCAAACCATCCGAAGATTAAACCTCCTTGAAAAATGTGGTAAAAAATGGCTAATCAGTGACAATTACAGTCTCATTTGGTCGGGTACTGGCAACCCAACGAGAGCTGATGTTGACCTGGTTCTTCATAAGAAAGCTAGAAATGCACTTATATCCCATAATGCCATATCAGAGCATGTCCTCGCAGCGTGCCTGAGACACCGTCATGGAAAATTCTTTGTAGTTGTATGCGCCAACAAATGAGGCTGATTCCGATGTTAAGGACTAGGTTTTTCTGCAAAAAGATTTCTGCACAAGCATTGTATATCTCCCAAAGAGTTCTTTCTAGTGTCATAAAACTGGACATCTGGCCTCTCGGTGCTCCAATCGGGTCCTCTGCTCTCGCCGTGGATCATGCGATCACACCTCAAACAGTGCCTCTCCGAGTTCGGAAAGAATGTTCTGTCTAGAATGTAAAGTTGCCGGCCATATTTGTTACAGTGTAAAGTGTCCCAATAACAACAGTCAACTAGCAAAGCCCACGGTGTCATATGAACCTGTCTACGACTGCACAAGCTGTACTTTCGTGGAATGTTAGTGGTGGGTTTTTAGTCAAACTTCCTGTGATAAAAGGTTTGCTTTCGAACTGTGACGTATTGTGCTTGAAAGAACCTTTTTTGACAGGTCATAGTTAGGCCTTCTGAAAATTGACAATAATTTTACTAGCAACTCGGTGCCCGCTAAACGATCCGCTTCCAGTGGCCACCCCTCGGGTGGTATTACGATGCTTGTTAGGACCTCGTGCCGGTTGAGTATTTTTGATTGATGTAATTTTTTTAATTGCTGTCCGATTAGAAGAGTATGTTAGTGCAAACCTCTATTTCCGGACAGATTACCGCAATGACCGATCGGAATTTTTATTTACTTCTGCGTGTGAGAAGGGTCTTGCCTTTCAAAGATTCGCCAGTTAGATAAGTATTATTTAATTCAATTCAATTTATTCGAATAAAAACATAACATAAACATCAATAACAATAACAATATTGATAGGAGATTTTAGCTGTAGTTTAACTGATGCCTCGTTATTGCTTACTTCTATTTTGTCCGGTATTTTTGACTATTGGCTTAGGATCTTGCCGAAAGATCTCGATTACACTTACACACACCATTCAAGTCACGTGTCGAACCTTGACCATGCAGTTTCTTCTGCAAATCTCCAAGCGTCACCTGTTCAAGTTGTTGCTGACTTTCAACTATCAGACCACCTTCCAATATCTGCATCTATTTGTTATCCTTCTGCTTAGTCTACTCCCACCCCACAACCACATCAGCCTCACACCCAATTTTACAGGGATTGGAAAAACATCCAAGGTGATCTTTTCGCAACAGTTATTAATTCTGTCCTTCATAAAATTCATGTTCCGTTCCAGCTGCTCATGAGAAATCCGCAAGCTGATGCAAATGAAATACGGGTGTTGCTGGATATCTTGCACAAATTTGTCATGCCCTGCAACACGCAGAAAAAGCCGCAATACCTCTTAAACGTATACATCGGGGTGTCACAGAAGCATTGGTCCAGTAATCGGAGCCTAGTTGAAGCTTGGAGAAAATCCAAATTTTAGTACTATTTGTGGCTCCAGCGTGACCGTCCTAGCTCTGGCTCGGTTTTTGACATTCGCCTTTCTACCAAAAGAAAGTTTGCAAGAGAAATATCTATCCAAATGAACCAGACAGTTGAAGAGACGTTCCAGCAAGCTTCTTTGTCCCAACCTTCCTTCTGGATAAATGTATCAAGAGATCCTCCTGGCGCCCGCCTAACTGCTCAGGAAATTCCTGATTCCGCGTGGAATTGATAATTCTCTGCTGAATTCTCCCCGCCAGATGCCGCCCTACAGTCCAAATATGAAGATAAGTTTGATAAGTTTCTGTCTAGTTGTCTTACCGACAATTTTGTTGTTTCGGTTGATTCTGTACTGCGAGCAATCAAAAGCCTAAAAAGTAAGAAATCTTCTGACATCGATAAAGTGAGTTCTCCTCACATTCTGCATGGAAGCGAGCTGCTGGTAAACCATATTGCTCTTTGATGCAGATGATTGTTACCCAGGGAGTTGTACCTTCTTCTTTCTAGATTGGAGATCTCACTCCAATTCCAAAGAAAGGTAAACTCGCCACCCAGTGCTTGTCTTTCCGCCCTATAACGGTGGCTGCTAACTTCTGTAAGCTTTTAGAACTTCTGTTCATTGACCAACTGAACGCGAAATGCAATGATCCACCTTACCAATTTGGATTCCCACCATGTCTCGGTTGTGTGCACACTTTGTTAATGTCGCGAACGCATTGATCGATGCTGATGCATCAGGTGAAAGTCTTGTGTTAGCCAGGCACGATGTTCGTAAAGCGCTCGAATCTTTCATTCACGCCGCTATCCTACTCCATGCTGCAAAACGTGGAGTGAGCCCTTCATATATCAGAGCCCTTCGAGACATGTATTCTGGTCTTACAGTTCGCCTTATACTTCACCCATTATCAGACGGTTCTCAAGTCTATGCACCAGCCCCTGATATTTTTGTCAACGTCGAAAAGGTACCCGTCAAGGTGCTTTTTCTTCCCCTTCACTCTTCAATAATGGAGTTTTTGATGTACAGTTAGCTGTTCCCACATCTTTCATCTTTGCCAGTCTTGATTTATCTCTCGTATGTTATGCAGACGACATTCTGAATTTGAACTGCACTATCCAGCGCATTAGCGTGATTTTCACAACGCTACAATCTGAGTATGCAAAATTAAGTCTTCAGTTCAATGCCAAAAAGTCCGAAGTTGCATTCTTCAACTGGCAGCAAACGTCGGCTGGGAATATTTCTCTCAGAAATAACAGGATTAAGCCCGTAGATCATATAACCTACCTCGGTCTTCCCATTAGTTCGTCAATAATGCACACGTGACAACTATTAATTGCTCACTTTGAACGTAGAGTTGGGTTATCATATGCCTCTTTTGTAACGAATAAGTTACGCTTCAACCGGCGTCTTGTTTCGAAACTCTTCAGCTCTGTCACTCTACCACATTATCTGTACATATCGCCGTTTTGGAAGATACTCACAAAATCTGGCAAGTCAAAAATTCGTTCAGTTTTCTTCCAGTTCACAAAATATCTTTTACGTTTTCCCCCTTGGACCCGCAATTATTTTGAATAAGGTGGGAGACAAAAAACCCTCTTGCCTTAAACCTCTTTTCATTTTAACAATATTTGTTGGCAACGATTTAAATCAAAGAAAAGAATTATAATATAAATAATGACGAAGCATTATAACACGAAGAACAATAGGGAATACTGTTTGTGAGACAGTGGAGATAATTTGAATGAATAATGAATATATTTTTGTCTTGCTGAGGACGGCCCTTGGACAAAGGGCCGATACATTTATTCAAATTATCTCCACTGTCTTACAAAAAGCATTCCCTATTCTTCTTCACGTTTTATTTAAGCCAAAGAAAAGAGTTAACAATTTAAGAAAGCAAATTAAGCCAGTAGAATCCCTTTTAAAATTTTGGGCTAATTTTTGCTGTCAAATAGAATTATTTCGTGGTGGGTCCGCCTAATAATGGCGGTCAGGAAATGGGTTTCAGCCGCTTGCCGGGGGTACTTCTTCCACTTACCTTTTACTTTTACTTTGGGACAGGGATTCTGTATAGTTTAATTTCATCATCTTCGTGTTCTAGTAGGCAATATGGGGCATTATAATGAAGAAGCATTATAACCGAATGGTTAACATCATAGCCAATAAGAGCAGAAAATACTGACTATGACATAAACTATCAAATGCTTTTGACAGAACTAAAACACAGAGATAAATGCCGTTTCTCTTAGAACAATTTTCAAGAAGCAAAGAAGATAACACACGATGAGAATTACTGACACTCTACTTCAGGCCGAAAACCAAACTGATTATTCCTCTTCCATATATTATTAGTCACAAAGGGTAGAAGCACATATTAAAAAACTTTACTTAAAGCATAGGAGACAGTAATTGGTCGATACTCTATACTCCACTGTCGCCTTCTATACCCGCATATCACAATAGAAAACTAACCATATTCCCGTTCAGCATGAATATTCTGGTAAATTACGAACACCCCCACCACATTCCTCACAATCATCATTGGTTACACCATTTTTAGGTTTAATAACATGACCAAAGATAAGTATCATGTCAAAGACAAGAAAAATCAAGCTTTATTTAAAGAAAACTCAATTTCTTCTAGCTATTTGCAACAAAAAAAATGAAATTTTATTCTATATATTTTGTAACCATTGCTGATTATGACAAAGTAGGGGAGATAATTCAAGGCATGGCAGTCCCCTAGAAACACTAGTCTGGACTAGGGTAAGGCTATACAGCATAATAAACTCTTTTACTTACCTCTCGGGCTCTGATTAGATTGAATATGTTCCTGTTCAGATCGTTTTCAGCGCCTGGATAAGGATGTACGCCACATTGCATAAGCGTTTGAACAAAAATATCATTTTCCTGAAAAATTAAAAACTTGTTAACTGCTTCTAGTTACTTATCGCTAATTTCAGTTTATCTAACCCACGGTAAGTATCACGGTAAGCACATTTTTATTGTTTAGTTTCATGATATTCGCGTGGCTTCGGAAACCTCTAGGGAATTTCTGAAAAATCGTGGAAATAACATGAAATGTATTTTCATTTGAGCATTACTGCTACTGCTACATATACTACTGACAACTCATCATATCGTCAAGCCGCCTGGGGCCAGCACAGCTGAGCACCTCCTCTGGTCAGATTTTCACTGTTTACTCCCTCCATATAGGTCCCACTGCCTCTAAATGTTTATTATGACCTCTTTCGACTCCACTCGAGGATGCCTTACTTTTCGTTTGGCCCCAGATGCATTACCACAAAGGACAGGTTTCAGCAGCTTATTACCGTAAAAGGTGACCTAGCAATGTCAGAGTGTAACAATGTTTTTCCAGTATAACCTAAGAAAGTAGGATCAAATCCATGCAGAGCTTATTGTTTAATATACAGTTTATTCTAACGAGTTTTGAAAGCAGTTAGGGAGATGAATTATTCCAACCTTTTCTTTATCTATGGCTCAAAAAATTACACAACAGAATAAATTACGAATTTATTTAACAACATCACTAAAAGGAAAACCAAGGAAGAGCTACCCCCCTCCTCAATATTATTGGTAACTCAGTAAAAAACGTGAGTGCGCATAAGCAACTGACTATTCAAATTCAATAAACGGGAAGACTAAAAAATTAACAAGATAGCAAGATGAACGAAAGAAGATGAAAAACCTTGAAATCTTGCCCTGCCGAAATCTGTTTCTTAGTCAGTAAATACTTCCTTGATCTCATTAATAATTGCAGCAGTTTTGCAGCCAATAGGTGATTCCATAAAAACTTCGATACTTGGTAGAACCTAGAGATTGGTAGCACTTCATTCGTGGCTTGGATACTGTGGAATAGTGCAGTATCAAGGATCAGTTTGATCATATATTTTACGCGCAAAAGAGCCAATCTTCTAAACAAATTAGACGTCAAATTAATAAAATTATAAATTAGTAATATTAATTAAATTATAATATTAACTAAAAATATTAATCAAATTAATAATAGAAATTAATAAAAAATTTAAAAGTGGTTCCCATGCACTAGTACATTCGATAAGGATTGCTGTTAGCGGCAACACCATTCCCCCCCCCCAAAAAAAAAACAAAAACAAAAACAACAAAGCTGTAATTGTAAATCTAACAGCATTAAATTGGCAGTCGATTCCTGCCTAAAGTATGCTAGGACTTAAATTGTTCACTACTCAGCAACAGGTGGATAAGCTGTCTATATAACCTACACAAATCCATTTGGGTTAGGAAAGTGATACCAAATCTCGAAACTGTAACTATAATTCAATATAATGTATATAGAATGTCTACTATTTGTTTTTATTTGAATTTCCATCAACATAAAAATGTCCCTCCCATGAAAAAAAAAATCAATGCTAATGTGGTCTTCAGCTCTTTCTGGTAGCCTACTACGATGATACCATTTGAAAATAATGGTACCAAACTGGAAAAAGTGCGGCAATGTTAAATTTACAGACATGCGATTTAGGTATGCTTTGGCACGCGCCTAGAAAAGGGACCTGTTTTTTTGCACGCATATTGCTCCTCTTTGGAATATAATAATTAACCGAGGGGCTGAGAACCATGACAAGTTGAACAAACATTTCTGAAATGCAACTAAATCTGTCATGTGTCATTGACATAGCGGTTTATAGGAAACTTGAGCTTGGTGTTCGAAAAATGTTTAATAAACGTACCAAGCCTTCGAACAGGACACAGAAAAGCAATTGGAAACCAATAAAGGGTTAATACAGACATAGGAAAAATACTGGATAAACAGTAGATATTCGTCGAAATTCATCGCCTGCTGTGTTCCACGTTTCACCAATTGTTTGCGTGAAACAACAATGAAAGCGAACACAGTAAATTATCTTAGCGGTATTTACCAGAACCAGTTCCTTAAGGTTAAACTGACCACAACCCCCGCAATGCGTATTCGATTATCGCAAGTAGAACTCCAAACAATGCACATAAAATGTACCTGTGATCTGCATCAGGATTGTTGATTGCAATGGCATCATCCACGAGAGGCTCTTAATCGATGTATTAGTTACAATTAAATTCTAGTAATCTTATAAAAAAGTGGCGTAAAGCTATGATTATGTGATCTACATGTCAGGTATTCAACAAAGAGTCCAGGCATAAACATCAGAAAAACTGGAAGAACTATAATTGGAGTTTGGCCCTGAGATAAAAACCTTGCAGTAGAACTTCCAAAAAATTTAATAAAACTCCGATTCTAACTCTAAAACACTCGGTGGAAGACAGTTGCAGCAACTGTGATACAGTTAAAAACAATTTGAACTACTGCAGAAGCTGTGTTTTCATTACAAGAGGAACGAAGCAAGCTATAGCTTACAAGCGAGCATTGGACTTAAATAATCCTTTAGATATAGAAAGTATAATTAATAATTCAGTTGGAAGTAGAAATAGGAATTATAATGATCCTAAATCGGTTATTGAAAGTAAATATGTTTCGCAATTAAATGGTTCTGCCTCTTCTAAACAAGATGGTATTTTCTCTGTGCTTCACCTAAACATTCAGGGACTTTGCTCCTCTTTTGATGAGCTGAAACGGATCGTCAGTGGTGGAACTCCGGATGTTATTGGATTATGTGAAACTTTCCTGGATTCAAAAAAGGATATGCTTTTAGATATCCAAAGTTTTAGGATGGAGAGGATGAACCAGAAACAGATGGTGAAAGGTGGCCTTGCCCTGTATATTGCCGATCATCTTGTATATAATTTCCGAAGTGATTTGAGTAGAAATGAGGAAGGAATCTTTGAATCCCTTTTTATTGAGATTAAGTCAGGTTGTAAGGATTTAGTTGTCGGTTTGGTTTACAGATCCCCTAACGGATCTATTCCTTCGTTTATGAAAATTCTGGAAGAGGTTTTGGACTTAGTCCAAAAGCATCCTTGCGAACTAATCCTTATGAGGGATTTCAACCTTAACCTGCTGGATCAAAATTCTGCTTCGGCTGCAGATTTTTTGTCAATGATGCTTTCTGCGGGAACTCTACCTCCAGTTTCTATACCAACCCGAGTTACTGAGATGCATGCATCACTTATTGATCATATTTTTTCGTCACTAGATGTCTTAGATAATTCGGTGATGGTTAGTGATATTTCTGATCATTTCCCTGCTATTTCAAGATATAGGACTGCTGATCGATCGCAGCGTAAAGCTTCGCCATCTAATCTCCCATTTTTCCGTTTTGGTGTCAGTGAGATCAGTCTACTTAAATCTCGTTTGACTGATCAGCCATGGGATAGTTTGGATTCTGAATCGGATTTTAACAGCTCTTTTGATTTCTTTTATGATTCAGTAAAAGAAGGTATCCTAGAAGTTTGCCACCAGAATCCAGCGCCTCATACCTCGAAAAGGATAGTACTGCTGAATCCTTGGATGACTCCAGGTCTCCATAAAAGCTGGAAAAGGAAAAATTATCTGTGGAAGCTATACAAGGCTTCGTCATCTGCTTCTCGTCATCAGCGGTTCAAGGCCTATAGGAGTATATTTAATTCTCTGTGTCGGAAGGCCAACTCTCAATATTATCACAGAAAATTTTCTGAGTGTGGTAAGGATGCTGGGAAGACATGGAAAATTATTAATTCTGTACTTAGACCTACTCCCCCTCCGCCTTCAGTTCCAACAACGCTGATAGTCGATGGTAAAATTGTCCAAGGAGAAGAAAATGTTCAGCTAGAGCTTACGTCTTATTTTGCTAATATAGGAAAGACGACTGCTTCCTCTGTGAGCTCTACAGCTCCTCGTTGCGATTTCAGAGCCTATCTTGGACCCCATGTTTAAAGTCAATGGTCTTGAACCCTGTTTCTGAGTTTGAGGTAGCTCGGATCGTAAATGCACTTAAAGGTTCATCATCTTCAGGGCCAGACAGAATTCCTACAAGGGTTATCCGTGCCGTTCTTCCTGCTATTCTGTCACCATTGTCTAAGCTTGTCAATCTGTCTTTCGAGAAAAGAATTTTCCCTGAATCACTCAAGCGAGCTAAGGTTATAGTGCTGTATAAAGGTGGGTCCCGGAGTGATCCTGCTAATTATAGGCCAATTTCTCTTCTATCTGTTTTCAGCAAAATTTTTGAGAAGGCTATGCTATCCAGGCTTCTTAGTTTTCTGGATGTAAAAATTTTTTTCTATGATTTCCAGTTCGAATTCCGAGCGAATCACTCTACAGAGCATGCTTGCGCATCTCTCTTGAATTTCATTCATTCGGCAATAGATTTTGGTCTTATCCCGGCAGCTTTATTTTTGGAGGTTCGTAAAGCTTTTGATTCTTTGACTCATCAGATTCTTCTTTGGAAACTATCGCATATTGGTATAAGATCAAATGTTTTCTCTTGGTTTGAATCATATCTTTCTGGTAGACTTATTTCAATTGATCCGCTTTTCCGGAGCCCTTCTGAAGTAGAATATGGCGTCCCCCAGGGATCTGTTCTTGGCCCCGTTTTATTTCTGATTTACGTCAATGATCTGATTTCAGCAGTCAAGAACACCAGTCCTCTAGTATGCTGCAATCTGTGTCATCCGGATGTTCCTTCGTGTCCCAATGCTACTTCTAATGAAGATTGCCTCGTTGCTTTTGCTGACGACAGCACTTTTGGGACTCTAGGGAAGACGGAATGTGATATCAGGTCTAACCTGGTGGCAATATTTGAGAGAGTAGTTTCATGGTTTGAGGCGAATTACTTGGCCTTGAATGTTGCCAAGTCACATTTTCTTATTTTTTCTCGAATTGGTGTAGCTTTCCCTCAACTGACACAGCTTCAGGTGTCACAAGGCTCCTTGTGTAGACCAAAGAATCGGTTGGTCCGGTTTCTTGGTATCCTGCTTGATGAGAACCTTTCGTTTAGACACCATATAGCCATGATTAGGGTTAAGGTCTCACGGAGTTTGGGTCTCATTCGAAAACTCAAACACACCTTTCCTGGATCTATTCTGAAGCTTCTTTTTTTCTGCCTTGTCCAGTCATATGTCTCTTATTGCCCCATAGTATGGATGTCTACTTTTCCTTCTACACTGCGGTCGCTTTCTGTCATGTATAACAAAACACGGCGTCTGGTTAAGGACACCAACCGTTCTTCACCAAGACCGCTTCTAAAGTTCTACAGTCTATCTACATTCTTTCTTGTGCTTCTTTTGTTTTTCATCAGCTTCATGGCAATCTTCCAAAATCTCTTCAAAAAACTCCTCAGTTTATTTCTGATTCAGCTCCATATAACCTTCGCTCGTCACATAATATCTGCATTCCTCCTACTCCCACTGTGCGGTCAGATTTCAATCCCCTCATCGCTTGTCATCAGGTTTGGAACTCCCTGCCTTCTTCAGTACAGAAATGCCACTCGTTTGGCACTTTCAAGAGGATTCTTAAGGACCATTTAGTTAAGAATCAAACAGAATATTTTTCTTTTTTTTGTGGAGTTGATGTCCCCTGAATGTTTAGTTTTGTTTTATGGTGGTCTTCTCTGCGCTATGACTCCCAGGCCTCAGGTATGGTCTCTTTTTAATTTTATATGTTGTTTGGCGATTGATTTCTTTTTTTATGGTTGTTTGGATATATTGTATTTTCTTTTTTTTTCTCGTTCCCCCTTGCATCCCTGGCCATGGAGCCTTTCGAGGGGGATTAAGAGTGTTGTGATTGGATTGTGTATGTATTGTGGAATAAAAACTCTGAACTCTGAACTTACGTTTGTGCATATCTTCACACTGGGAACGGCGTTCTTCCCAGAAAATAGGTGATACCCCCTCCCCTTCTCATTACAAGTAAAAAGACATTGCAGAAGCTTTTTTTCTTCAAGGAAAGGCAGCCATCCTGCAGTTTCGCATAACCTTCCTGCTTACCTTCCCCAGATTTCTCCAGGTACTCATTTAGAGCTGGGTCGACTCCAGCTGAGCTTACAGTCACGCCACTGACCCCCATTTCAAACCAAATAACCGCCCACGCCATGAATCGAACCAGTTCCCCTCGGAATATGGATTCCCAACCCAGCGCGCCAACCACTTAGCTAGGACGGCTATACTGTTAATGGCAAAAAAATCAACAACAAAAAACAAAGAAGATGAAAAGGTGATGTTGGATAACGAAAAGATTGACCAAGTGGACAGCTTCACTTACCTTGGTAGTATTATAAGTAAAGACGGTGGGAGCAGAGAAGATGTTCAAAGTAGAACAGCCCAAGGCTCCGGGTGTTTTTTCACAATTGAAAAAGGTGGAAGAATAGGAAGATAAGTCTGCAAACCAGAAATAGAATATTGGAAGCTACAGCGATGACAGTGGTCAAATATGGTTCCGAAGCATGGGCGCTCCGAAAAAGGGATGAAGATTTGCTAGGTGTTTTAGAGGAGAAATTGCCTACGGATTGTTCTGGGTACCTGACTCACTGACCCTATTCCAAACACTTGGTTGTACGAAAAGTGTGGTTCAATCCCGCTCTTTGGGGCTATAATGAGAGAAAGTTTGAGATGGCTAGAACACGTTCTGTGAATGACGGATAACAGATTGCCGAAGATTGTCCTTTTCGGCCAATTGTCTAGGGCTAAACGGAAACCAGGTCGGCCGCGATTTGGATGAGAGGATGTCATAAAGAAAGATTTAAGGGAAATGGGAACTTCCTGGGAGGGTGTAAAGAGAGAGACTTTGAACAGATTAGGATGGAGGAGGAGCAAGCGTAGCTGTGTTGGCCTCAGGTGGCTTGGTGCGGGGGGGGAATTGTTAATAATAGTAGTACCTTTTACCAAATTCTAAAAAAAAATTTTTCACATGAAGATTTAATAGATAATTGACTAGTTCCCCTCCTACTTGTTATTTAATAAGTTCCCAAGTTTATCCCCTCTTTATGTTAATATTAACCGGTCTAATTTCTTTTAAAGTTCTGGTAGTTCCAATTGTACTATATTTGACTTATAAATCTGATTTTTTTTTTTTTTGTCGTGCTTGATCTTAAGTTTGAGTTGAAATGCTAGTTTTGCACGTCTGGGCTTATGATGATAATTTTTTCCGTAAACGATTCTTATCTTAACTGCTTGCAAGTCATAGAAGAAGCAAGCAGTCCGAGGCCAAGGCTGTACATGCTGCCCTTTCATCCCACGTTGGTGAGACCTCCACTTGGCTTCATAATCATGTTTGACAGCTGTCATTACCGTGGCTTCTAGTATTCTAATCTTACTTCTGGAATTTATCCTCTTATTCTTTAGAAATATTTTCCAATTAATCAAAGGCTTTGTACCAGACTGGACGTTAAAATCTTTCCAATAAATACACACTATCTTTTCCACAGATTCATTTATTTGTATTATCTTTTTAAAAGAGCATTAACTGTACATCTGTAATTTTTTTCTCAAAGGCGGCACTATGATATTTTCTGAGAAATAGCATACTACCAGTTTACGGTGTGAAAAACGAACTAGACATTTCATGCCTTTGGGAAAATTCGTTTCTCCCTCCCAGCCCCCACAATATTTTTTATAAATCGTCTGCTGACTGAAATCAGAGACTCCTGAAGGTTGAAAGTCTTGAGCATTAGTAGGAAAAGTCTCAAAAAACAATTATTTTTTGATAAATCAGTTGATTCGGAGCTTTAATAGAAAAAAAATTCTTGTTTGAATGCTGTGAAGTGAGTCAAGGATACTTAAGTGCAAGAAATTGCAACAGAAACTTGCAATAATAATATGTATGGAAGAGGAGAGAGCTTTGCTCTGTGATTATTATTGGGTGAATAAAATTTTCACAATAAGGTAATTGTTAATTTTCTGATTTGAAAAAGCGATCTTGATAAGTCACAAATTTTGGAAAATTCGATTAAGGGCTATAATTAATTTTTGAAGAAATATTTTTTATATGAATGATGTCACAAATACCAAGTCGTCCAATATCATAATGATTTCAGTTTCTACAGCAAGGAAAATAAAACGAAATTTTTGAGAAAGACATTAAACAAACTATCTTTCTTTTCACCGAGCAAAGCTCAGTTCCCTGGTACTTTGTACTAATACGCGTAAGATTTATCCAAGTCACAGGTGTCTTCGGCAGTTGAATCTAAATGGGTATTTACTCATATGAGAGGTACCTTATGCTTTTTAGTCATAAATGAGCAACTTTTAGTATATTGATAACATCTTCCCAATATAAACAAATTATGTATTGATCCAGTCAGCATGAATACTAAATTGTTTCTCCTTAGCCATCGTTTTTGGTTAAGACCGTTCACTATTACAAACCAAACCAAAATGGTTACCAGTTTGGGTCCATATTGCTGGAAAGGTAATTAGTTTTAGGTAAGGAAAATCAGTTTTAGCTAAGTTGACGTTCTTGATCAAGCATTTGAGCGAAGAATATATATCTCACCTTATACAGCCTTCGAAATACATAGGAAGTATTCCCATACAAAAATGATATTTTATGTGAATGACAACTTTTTGCAATCAAGAGAAATCAATTTTGCAATTTTGCAATCAATTTCACAAATGGTGATGAGATTTAACTATGGTTTGTACTAAAGGACTTCATGGCAATTATTACAAGAATGAGACTAAACCAAAATATGACCCTCCTTAAACAAAACACACTATGTCAGCTGATGGTGGTGACAAGACTAGAATAAAATATAAGCGGAATCCGTGTTAATAAAGAATAAGAACTAAATAAAACATAAGATTTACAATGAAAAGAAACAATAAAAAAATCAGATAATCTAAAATTGAGCGAAACTAAAATCACCACGATCAAGTACAAAGTTAACCCTATGCAGATTAATTTACATAAAATGATTTGCACATTTTAAATATACAGTAAAGACTAAATCAAACTAAACCTCTATCAAAAGACATACAAGGCTGGCTGTAAAAAAACAAGCATTTCATTAAGACATTGTTCAAGTTTTTAATTCATTTAACCAGCCTTAGCCAAACTTAAGTGAAGTACTATTCCTGAGACTCTTTCAATCTTATTCAACTTTAAATTTTGTCGTTGTTATGATTGGTTCTTTCTAATTGTAATTTTTTAGCGTTTTTCATTTATATTTTAGTATTTGCTGGACATGGCTAATGAACATACCGACAACTACTCGCTTATATTTATCATAGTCTTATGTTTTTATTGGCGTTTCAGCGCGTCAAATTAGTAAACGTTTTCTAATCAGGTCTAAGGTTATAAATTTAAATTGCCGTTAAGAGCATTTATTTAAAAACATCTTGCACAGTCTTATTTTCAAGGTTCAACGTAGAAAAGCCAACGAAACTGTGGTCCTGACCTGAAAACTTCATAATTTTGAAACAGCCAAAAAATAAATCTTTGAAAATCACGGTATTCAGGTACGAAACCTTATGCCAGCTCTGCCTCGCAACTTGAATTAAAATCAAATTGCCATCACATGGCTAATGTGAGAAAAACCCAAAAGAGATAGTCTGAGTGAGAGGCACTGCTGGCATAAGCTTTATTCAGGATTGTATAAAAATGGTGTCATTTTTACTTTTTGATACATAGTCTATCATCCATCCATACATCTTAGGGAAGAACTAAGGTAAATAGTTATAGAACTTTTAGGATGATCGAGATTTTCGAGCTGACTCATGAAGGACAATGTCGACTTGATTTGTATGCAAAAGGGGGGGGGGGACTGAATTTGCATGGCCTCATAGGCGAAGCGACTTAAGCCTAATAGGCTTGCCTGCTTAGAATCTCACGCAGACTACCATGTTTTAGGATTGAAACATAACTGAAAAGTCCCCTGGACTCGCTTGTGAATTGGGAGACATATAGTTTTCTAAGTGTTTTGGTAAACGGCGTGGGCAAACGGCGGGAGTAGCTATGACTCAAATTGGACAAATACTTGTGTATTAGCTCCCGAGGGCAATATATTTTGATTGTGATGTCCTTGGTGCTCCAAAGTCGCTATTACAAAAATGGTATGAATGAATTGTTAAACTTAATGTCACTTAAACTAACTCATTTTCAAAGATTAAACAATGCTGCCAACTTCAAAAGGCTAAAGATCAACCAGTTAAAACATACGTTAAATACAACAACATGTTTATTTTTTTTACCCCGATTCAGAACTATAAATGCTAACTACTTTCCTAAAGATAAACAAGAAACTTCTGTCGCATGCTCACCAATTGTCCACGCAGCACAGGTACCTTTCGCCAGATTATCTGCTTTCGGCTGGGAGTTTTATGTGCAGGTGGGGGTAAATCATCTGACGATCCTCGTCCTTTACACTCAGATTTCTCCAGGTACCCATTTGGAGCTGGTTCGATTCTGGCTTAGTTTATTGAGTCACACCGCTGATCCTCCTTCAAAACCAAATATGTGACACCAGGACTCGAACCCCTGCCCTCACGGACACAGGATTACAAATTCAGGGCGCTAGCCACTAGGCTAATACGAGACAGATAGGCTATACTAAAATGATAATGACCTAGCTGACTCTGTTACAAGGAAGGTTTCGAGGAGTTATTTATGGAAACTAGAATTTACCTTGCTGTCAAGTCACTGAAGCTTATAGTTTTGCCCTCCGAGAGCTCAGTCATCCATTAATTAACTACACTTAATCCTTACGTCAGCATTCCGGCAACTAGGAACAAACTATGGGCCATTTTTCTTCACATACTGCCACCCCTCAGCGCACTAAAGTTTAAATGTCGCTTTTTTTTAGCTGTGATAAACTTCATTCTTTCCTGGTTTGAACATGGACTCAATCTAGTAAACAGCGTGTCAGTTCTCCTGGGTTATGTTGTTGAAAACTTCCAGTCAATTCCCAATTCTCTGGTGCTATGATTAACACATTTAAAGACCAATACGCTATTTATAGTCTTCGTATCGACGAAAATGTTTCGTGCCAATCCTGAGCAGAGACATTTTATGTGTCCTGCTTCGCCATAACCACATGAATCTTCAGTCTTCAGTGCTTGTCGATGTCACGTTTAACGTTGAATGCTCTTTTAGCGCTCATATTGGGACAATCAATAAATCAGTAAATTGCATGATGCGCTCTATTATCTCATTGCTTCGGTATGGTTTTTCAGTGTCACATCTGAAAGTGTGTTTTGTGAGGAGGAATTAGCGACAGTACTAAAAGGACTAAAAAATAATAAGGCTCCAGGTGCTGATAGGGTGGTAAATGAGTTTCTTAAATGTGGTGGCTCTGAGGTTAGAAATAAGTTACTGAAGATTATGAATATGATTTTTGAAAAAGGGGAAGTACCTAACGATTTTAGGAAACTTTAATTAAGCCACTTTATAAGAAAGGTGATAAAAGTGAGTGTGGTAATTATCGAGGGATTAGTCTGGTCTCTGTAGGTAGTAAATTACTTAGTAATATGATACTTTTTAGACTGAGAGATGCCGTAGACAAAGTTTTAAGAGAAGAACAGTGCGGTTTTAGAAAAGGTAGAGAATGTGTCGACCTAACTTTCACTCTTAGGTTAATAATTGAGAAGTGCCTGAGTTTTCAAACACTTTTGGTCCTCAGTTTTATAGATTATTAGCAAGTGTTTGATTCTGTTGATAGAAGAGATTAAGTAAAGGTTTTATCCTTGTATGGTATACCAGACAAATACATTAAAGTGATTAGAGCTATGTACGAGAATAACACTGCTAAGGTTAAGGTACGAAATGAGGTTAGCAGCTGGTTTTGTATTGAATCAGGAGTTAAGCAGGGTTGTGTTCTATCCCCCTTTATACGGATTATTTTCATAGACTTTGTCTTAAGGAGCACAGGAAAGGCAATGGGAGACCACAGAATCAAATGGGGAGGAAAAGGTCTCCTGGACTTCGATTATGCTGATGATTTAAGCATCCTAGATGAAAGTGTGAGCAAAATGAATGAAGTTTTAGAGGTTTTGCGAGTTCAGGGTACCTTGGTAGTATTGTTAGTAAAGATGGTTGGAGCAGTGAAGATGTCAAAAGTAGAATAGCCAAGGCTCAAGGTGTTTTTTCACAGTTAAAAAAAGTTTGGAAAAATAGGAAGATAAGTCTGCAAACCAAGATTACAATATTAGAAGCTATAGTGATGACAGTGGTCAAACATGGCTCTGAAGCATGGGCGCTCCGAAAAGCAGATGAAGATTTGCTAGATGTTTTCCAGAGAAATTGCTTAAGGATTGTTCTGGGTACAAGGCTGACTGACTGTATTTCAAACAATAGGCTATACGAGAAATGTGGTTCAATACCGCTCCCTAGGGCTATAATGAAAGAAAGGTTGTGGTGGCTAGGGCACGTTGTGCGGATGAAGGATGACAGATTGCCGAAAATTGTTCGTTTCGGCCAACCGTCTAGGGCTAAACAGAAAGCAGGTCGTCCTCGTCTGGGGTGGGAGGACGTAATAAAGAAAGATTTAAAGGAAATGGGTACTTCATGGGCGGGCGTAAAAAGGGAGGCTTTGAATAGCTTGGGATGGAGGAGGAGCATGCGTAGCTGTGTTGGCGTCAGGCGGCTTGGTGCTGCGGTGAGTTGTTAGTAGTAGTAGTAGTATCAGGTCATGTATCTTCACACACAGAACCACTGGAAAATCATAAAATTTCAGGAGTTATATGGAGGGAGGCAGTCTCTCATATGTATGTATCTGTTTTTATTATATATACATTTTATAATATACCATGCTATGCTTCAGTCTTTTTCACCTAATTTATTTCTTATTTCTCAATTAAAATCAGGAAGAAGCTCACCTTAAGACTGTTATTCTCCATTTGCTCACTGTACGGAACCGGGCTCGCCGCTCTATTCCACAGTAGACTCCTATCTGACGGGTCAACGGGTCCTATCAACCGGTCATATGATCCATTATCATACATATCGGCGATGATGCGTATCCGATTACTGTAATAGAACAAAAGCATATGAATTAACGATAGTTTGGATTTGGAAATAAAAAGGGATCTGATATACATATCACACTGCTATCCAGAGGACTAATGTACATTTGAAACCAAATAAAATAAGAATGTGACATAGTTGGTTTCAAGAAAGCCTATAAAATGGTACTTACAAGTCTAAGCTAAACGGAAAGCAGGCCGTCCTCAGTTGGGGTGGAAGGAAGTCGTAAGGAAAGATTTAAGAGAAATGGAAACGTCTTGGGATGATGTAAAGAATCAGGCTTTGAATAGATCGGGATATATGAAACTAAGAGAGGAAAGGAAATTATAAATGAAAAATAAAATTAAAAAGGTGAGAAAACGATGATTTTATCAGCCAGTAGCCCTGGCTGACAAAATCCTCGTTTTCTCACCTTTTTTAATTTTATTGTTAATGTATTTAATTTTATAATGTATTTAATTTTATGTATCCTTTCCTCTCTTAGTTTCATGTCATATATAGCCAGTGTGGTCTTAGAATGTATTTATAGATCGGGACGAAGGAGGAGCGGGCGTAGCTGTATTGACATCAGGCGGCTTGATGTTATGGTGAGTTGTTAGTAGTAGTAGTATTAGTATTGCATTGTACATACACTGGAAAATCTCCTTGAGGGGCGAAGAGGGGAGAGGAGTACTATAAATTTCAATGCCATTTACCGGTTACTAAAATAAATCAATTTTTGGCTATTATGGGCTGTGGTTTGCTCGTTCTCAGGTCACGGCTATTGCTACAACCATGGATTTTCAGCAAATGAGTGTGACCAAGTGATTAAAGCGGACAAAGGATTGACGGCACATTTGGCGCTTTCAATGTGCCTTACTCCAAAAATATTTTATTAGATAAAAAGTGGAGAGAAAGAGAAAGAAAAAAAGATGGCGAGAGAGAAAGAGAGAGGGTGTGTATGAAAGAGAGAGACAGAAAGTTTTATTACTTGTATTTTATTACTGAGTAGTGTACAAATTTCACACAGACAATGGCAATTAGTAAAAACCCACGTTGAAATTTAGCATTTGCATTCGCATTTAGTGGCAAACATCAGAAAGACAAGGTTATAAAAGAGGGTTATTTGCGACAATTCATGCATTAACAGAAGCAGTGTCAATCGTGAATATCCCAGTCGCAAAGCTGGCTTATAAGACCAACTAACGAAATCTACCACGAATACTGACGGATAACGCAAGCTATTTGAAAATTGGCAATGCTCTTACTGCCTTAATTCACTTATCTCAATAAGCTGACATTAGTAAACTGGGTTCACTTGTGAATTTGCTACATTTCCAAAGCGTTGTTCATTCTATGAGAATCATTGATGTACAAAATAAAGAAAACAACTGGATTCGTTGGTTGTTTGAAAACCATAAGTGCAAAAATCTGAATTCAGCGCTAAAAACCACTAGCCAGAAACACTTTCCAACACTTTCCACTAGCCAGAGGTGGATGGAAGACAGAAACTGTGTCCAGACTTTACGGACTGTAGGTAGAGTGCTGTGATATGCTATATATATATTTGGCATAATATAAATTTACTTTTCAGATTTTTAGCGTTCATACAATCATACAAGCTCTTCAAATTGAATGACAACCAAGGTCCCATCCCCCCATACTGTCCAAAAAACACCTTCGCAACGCAGACCATTAGTTCTTTTTAAAAGAAAAAGGCATATTCAACAAGATCACATATATAAGGCTATTTATTGCTACACATAAATTATGGAACAATTTCCCCTGACCTTTAAGATTTAACATATATACAAAAAAAAAAAAAAAAAAAAACAAACAAGAACATACATAAAATCAACAAGAGATACTTAGAGCCCCCTGTCTGATTACAAGGCTAATAAACCAACCCCAATAGCTTGGGCCCAACAAGTAAGATATAACTTGGACAAAAATCTATGCCAATCCATACTTTTCTTCATCAACTTGTTTTGTAAAACTCACTCATAAAAAAGAAAGAAAGAAAAAAATACTTGATGCTCTATCAATAACCTTAAACATCTTTCTAAATGGAGAAGCAATAGGCCTATTACAAAATATGTATGTGGATATAAAGTACTTAGATTATTAACCCCAACCCTTATCTCTCAATTTATGGAAATAGATTGTCAACTCAAATTTGACTTCAAGAAAATAAAAACAACTAAAACGCAATTTAGCATTACCACGTTAATTATGCAAACAGAAATAAAAACATCAACTTTCAGGATAGTTAATTACCAATTAAATATCTTTAGTTGAACACAAGATCAAAACTCACAAAACTCCAATTGTAGAAAAAAATAACTAACCACCAATGTATATGGTCCTCCTCCTTCAACAGCAGTCGATTAACTTGTTCTTTTGGTTCAATTTATATGTAGTGGTTATCACTGACAAAATAAAAATTTCAGAATCAATTATGCTCTCTTTTCATTAATTACTCTGTTATTAAGACATTTCATATGACAGTTCATTGTTCACTGGGTCTTTGAAATCACGCCATTGACATGCTACTTATTAAACATCAATTGGAAAGGGAACTTATTTTTGTTCTTTTAGTGGGTCCCACATGTTGTTAGTACTGAATAGTCTATTCTTATGGACAGGTGTTGTAAGTTGATTCCACCCCCTTTTCTGAAGCTATGAGCAATTCCACTCTCTTCAACTGTTTTATTTAAACAGCTTAACATAATGAAAAACATTAGCCCCCAATAGAGAGCAGAGCTTGTTATGTTGGGTATACTAACAAAAACACATTCTAATAGCGAAAAAAATCCTTGTCTATAACAAAATACAAGATAGCCTTATTTTTATACTTATTTACTTATTACTTATTTTTACTTTTACTTATTTCTTTTACTTTTACTTATTTTTATTTTAAATTAACAGCAGGCGTAATTGGTATCTAACTGAAATTTGGACCTTTCAGAACTAACAGAAGGAATGCAATACGTCCTAGAAAGACTAAACGCCGAAGGAGGGAGTATAATAAGTATAGAAATAACTACCAAAACTTTTGCATGTGAAACAGCTATATCGGAATATTAACCAGGGCTTCCACTTCTAGGGAGACTATCCTATTTTAGGGAGAAATCATTTCTTTTAGGGACACTTATTTTTAATCTAGGGATAAAGGAAAATCTGGGTTAAAGTAAGGATTTTCAGGGAAATCTGGGGTAAATTAATGATTTTAAGAATTCCCAAAAGAAAAAATTCGACCAAAAGTTTGTTCACAAGCTGCTTCAGTTACCAATGCTTAAAAATTGGATAGATAAAAGAGTGTCAAACAAGTCAAAGAAAAATACTTTTGTACCATACTGTAGGTTCTGTTTGAAGTATGAATATTGAGGGAAATCAGAGTTGACCCGGCTTGCTCTGACCAAGTAGTATATAAAAGCCAGCAATGAAATTGAGACATAGGTTGGCCGTGGCAGCATTGAAAAACTTCTGGCTGTAGGCAGTAATTCCAAAGAGATTGAACAGCGCATCTGCATATTTTCGGCAGAACATAATTTGCCATTACTTCTTGCAGACAGGTTGATCCCTCTCCTAAGAAAATTATTTTCAAAAGACCAGGCCCTTTCAGGGGTCAACAAAAAGCTACAAATATTTGGTGACATAATTTTTCTTTGGTACTACACAACCAGTTAGTCGAGTTGCTCAAAACTGCTTTTTTCCGCGTGATAATTGATGAAACTACTGATTGTACTAATGATAAACAACTAGCTATTACTGTAGTGTTTTTTTAGTGAGAAAGACCTAAACCTTCATGTCGAAGTATTGGACATGGTTAAGTGTAGTGATGGGTCGGTTGAGGGTTTGACTAACTGTATCAAACAAGTCATTGAAAAAAAAAATCGATTCCCTGGCAAAATATTATTGGATTTTGTGCACACACTACTAACGTCATTTTGGAGCCAATAGATCTGCTTCATCGCTAATAAAAGCCATGGTGCCTATATCTTGAATGTGAAATGTTCATGCTATCTTATTCACTTATGTTCATCCTATGCATGCTTGTCACTTCCCAAGACACTAGAAGACATGCCGCGAAATATCTATGCCCACTTTTCCAGAAGCGCTTCCAAATGAGATAAGTATGCTGAATTTCAGGAGTTCTTTCAATGCAAAGCACTCTCAATTCTTGCACCAGGACCGACCCACTGGTTGTCCCTTCAGGCTTGCAGAAAGAGGCTTATTGATCGTCGGGTTGCTCTTACACAGTGTTTCTTAGAAACCACGTTTGACGACCCAACTGCAACCAATAACCTTATCTTGTCAACATTACGAAGCAAGTTGACTAAGCCCTACCTTGAATTCATGGACTACTCTCTCGGCCTCTCTAACAAATTCAACACAGTTTTTCAATCTGAGCTTCCACTTCTTCACTCCCTAAAGGCAAGTGCCAGAAAATTTGTGAATGATGTTGCGTCTAACTTCAAGAAACTGGACTATATTCGCAGTGTTGGTTTGTTTGCCGAACTGGATCCTTACCTTTCAAGTGAGTACCTGCCTTTAGACCAAACACATACTGGAATAGATGCAACCGGTTCAATGCAAGAACTCGTAGATGTTCAAGAGCCAAGTGATAATATTGATCTCTTTTACCAGTCTTGTCGAAAACACTATATAGTCATAATCAAGCAGATCAAAGACCGTTTCAAGTTTGAAGACAAAATGTATGACATTTTGGCTTTGGTTGAACCAAAGAATGCAAGAAATTTGAAGCAAAACTCTCTAAGGCCACTATCTGCGAGATTTCCTGTTCTAAGAGAATAGTGTTGCCTCCAGAAAATAGACGTAGAATGGAGGTCACAGGCAATGACTGATGTCACTGAGCCTCATTTGGGAGATGACCAAGTTGAAGACCTGTCAGTTTAGCAGTACTGGATGAAGATATTTAGCCTGAAGACTTGCAGTGGCGAAATCAAGTACCCGGAATTGCGAAAGTGTATATCACGGATCTTCTCTTTACCATTTGCAATTTACCTGCTGAGCGTTTGTTTAGTCTCCTGAAATTAATCAAAACAGACATCCGAGATAGTGTCGAGAATTTCACGCTAGTCTCACTTATTCGAGTCAAATACTGGTTGAAAAACAAAGATAAAACTTCATCCACTGTTAGCATACCGAAAGCTGTCACTAACTTCAAGACGAAGGCAAACGCTACGTGCGATGAAGTGCCGGAGATGACACTTAATTAAACTTTTTTTTATGTATTCTCGGTAGTGTAAAAGATGTTAAGTAAAAAATAACAATTTGATGCTGCGCTATGTTTTTTTCGTGTATATTGTATGGAAATGTAAGGCAACATATCTATTTTTTCTAGGGAGAAAAATAGGGAGAAATCAGACCTAAATACAGGAAATTTTAGGGCAAATTGATAAAAAAGTAGGGTAAATTGAGATCAAAAAGTGGAAGCACTGATAGTAACTTCTCATCATTCACGTACGCAGGAATTTGTTTCGGAGGGGGGGGGGGGCAAATCCTTCAAATCTATTATTATGTGAGAAGTAGGCCTATCAGAAGATTATGGGAAAATAAAACTGCGTGTGAGATTTCGGGGGAGGGGGACGGAGCTCCCCCCCTGCGTACATGCCAGCTTTTCATATAGATAAATAGATAGATAGATAGATAGATTGTGTATTTCAAAAGCCCATGAGCCATATACACACAAAAATTGATGAAAAATAAAGAAATCCCCAACAGAACAAATTACAAAGCACACAGAAATATAATACATAGCGAAAAAAATACCTAATGGTAATTTAGAGAGAAAATTATTGTAATTCTGTAAAATAATTACTAATTAATTGTATAAACCTTTCCTTCTTTCTAAGCTTCTATATATGTACACACCCACACGAAATATTGTGGCTGGATTACTACTTTTAAAATACCAGGAAGCAGCAAAACCATCCAATGTAAGTATTTTCCCCTTAGTTCAGAGAGCACCGGGCACTTCCATAGAAAACGATCCAAATCTTCGTCCTCATCGTTACAAAGAGGACACATATACCGCCCTTCAGGATCAACTATCTTTTTTTCAAACACCTTCTGCCTGCTCTGGATTGGAAGGCAATTCGCCCTAAGCTGAATCCATCAACATAAAATCATAGTCAGTAAACTAAATTTTAAATAAACTTCCTCTCCAAAACTAGGTTTAGCCTGATTATACTGATCCAACGTAGTAGAATTTAAAACCAGCCCCTGCCAATACTGAATTTCTTGGCTCTCTAAGATAAATCGTACCTGGCTTTCTAAATCTGTTAAAGATCACGGGAACCAAGACCATCATTCCATAAGTAAGGCATTCCCACTCTTTCTAGTAATGACTTAATTTGGGACGGCCACGACGTTTTCAAATCATAATTCAACATCTGATAATAAGTTGTTCTTACTAGTCTATCTTGATTAGACCTAATGAGCTTCAACCAAGATCTAAGCATCAAAATAGACCAATGTAGCTTTAACAAAAACAGGCCCATATCAACTTTCAGAATCTGTTAATGAGTTGTCTGATGCAACCCAAACACTTTTATGTTTCAAATTTAACAAATCCAAGGAAGAAAAAAGCAAAAGAAATTGGTATTCAAAAAAAGAAGGAAATCAAATTTTAAGGAAACCTATGGTGTTATTATACCATGGCATAAAGGGAATTAAAGCTATCAACAACACATGATATTAAGGGTTGCAAAACCGAGGTGGAGTGGTAACACAGCTAAGGGAGGGGACTGCTGATTCTGTATAACTCAGTTGAAACTGGTTTGTTTATCAAAAACCAAAAACTACTGAATGTGAAACCCTATATTTGTCATTTGCCTTCTTCAGGCAGCAGAGTTGGCCAAGCGCCGTCAGCATCAGTGACCAATCAATGCATACCTATATGGGCTGAGGTTAGAACCGCCATATTTGGGCATACCCTGATTGGCTACTCATTTGGAGGGTATATTGCAAACTTTGCCTAAAAAAGGCAAATGAAGACAGGAGTTAAATGACAAAAAATACCTATTTATGAGCCTTTCAAATATCCGCACAACATCCTCTCCTTCAGAGTCTGAAGTATCTTCAGCCAAAGGCCTGAATAGAACCGTATCATCTAATTCCATTGATCTATTTTCTTCCTCTTCACCACTTGATTCTTGGTTTTCCATTCTTTCCATTCTGACTGTTGCTTATTGAGTGCTTCAAATTTTGAACATGGACATTAATTTGCGAATCTATCTAAAATATATGAAAAGAAATAGCACCCTGCAATGGGTTATACTAAAAGTAATTTAAAAATCAAAAGTGAAACAAAGATGAACGATATTATACTAGACAAAATCAGAAGATTTACCTATAACTACAACTTGGTTAGAAATTTAAAACACCTTACTAAAATTATTGAAAACAACTATAAAATCAACTAAATCTACATTGTTAGAGCAATCTGAAGTGTTGAAACAGCCTTCTGTCTGCCCCTCCCCCTCCAAAACGTTCTCACAACAATAGTGTCTTGGGAGCAACACTTTGATTTTGTTCCTTTGCGATTAATTAAATGTTATACGAGTCCCTATAGAACCTTTAAAAATGGTATGGGTCAAGAACAATTTTTCTTGAAAAAAAAAATGATGATGTGCTCCTTAGATACAGCCTCACAACATAGTCTGGGAGCCACTAAAGGGTATCTCGTTTATTTCTGAGTTGAGTTGGTCAGAAAGACACAGTCAGTTTGACAATAGTTTCCGACTGAATCGACCACGCTGAATCCGAATATGGGTGGGGGGAAAGTTGGAGATCACGGCTTGACCTTGTAAAAGCAAAAAAACACCCTTTATAGCCTAAGCCTATAAAACGTGTACAGACTCTTTATTTATTTTTTCTAAAGTTATACCACTCCGATTTAGTGGTGCGACATCTCAATTTGGTCTTAATATGGTCTTCTCATAGAATATGTTAAATTTTTTCCGATATCTTGTATAGCCCAGGAGCTATAGGCTAATATTTGTTAATTTTCCCCGAAAATCTCAAAATTCAAAGGTTCATTTTCAACTAAACGACGTATCTCGGACCTTTCTATAATTTTTGTGTTTTTCATTCTTTTCCAGAATTTACCTTTCGTATTTAGGTTCACATTGCCGTAAAGTTCAAAGCTTAAACTGTTCGGTGAAGCCGTGTAGAATTTTTTGAAAAAGTATAGGCGAAAAAATATATGCAAAAATTCATTTTTCCAAAATGATGATGTGACACATCTTTTATGCTAGAATTTAACGCCCAATCCGAACATGAACTTTACTTTTCAACCAAATATCAACTTTTTTTTTTGTCTTAATTCAAAATGTATTTATAATGCTGACTGATTTTCAGTTTATCTGCTGATAAGAATGGGACATTGAAAGTCTCCCTACAAATCCTAAGCCAAGAACCTGCCCTGGTCATCTTCAAAGATTACCCTATATTAAGCCAACCTTTCAATATAGTTGTGAAAGATTAAGTGATTTTGAGTGTCTGAAAACATTGTTTATGTCACGTGTGCAGTGGGCAACAGCCCGTAAGCACTATCAACAACAACAAAAAATTTTTAAACTCTGTTGCTGATTAAACTTGAGGTTGGTGATTTGGAAGCTGTACTGCTAGTGGTTAGAGCTAAGAATAGGAACTGAACGACGCCTAATGCCTGCCTTATGTAACTATGTAATGTCATATACAGGTAGGCTAAATAACTTTCAGATTGCTGGAAATGAGTAATAGGCTTCAAGATGAAAACTCAAGACCAGGTTGGAATTAAGAATGAGTTTTTAATCTCAAACTGTCTGATGAACATATTGTAACATTTCTATGTAGACTTGGCGTATACTGTAATTATGCTAAGTTAGATCAGGGATTTTTTCGGGTATGTTAGTCTTGATGTTACTGAGACCACCTTAAGCCAATCTACTACAAATCTGTTATTTTGGATACCCTATACCAAATGCTGGGTATATCTAACATTTGGCATAGCCTACCCTAGCCTACAGTTAGGGATATTACTTGTCTTATGTACTACCATCAACATAATGTATTACTTCACCCCTGCAGTAGTACACGATGGGATCTGCACCTCAGAATTTGAGCACTACACCCCATCATCAGTACTACATTAAACATGGCTTAGGTTGTACTATGCTATACATGGAGTAGTATACTTGGTTAGACATAGGTCTAACCTATGTCTTTAAACGTATTAAAACTTCGATCGGGTAAGAAGTCAAGTTTTCCCGAGTTCATTCGCACCTCTGCAAGTTTAGAAAGTTGGCCTAGAGAAGTTCCGATTCATGGGAACTGGTGTGGTGGTAGATTTCATGCCGTTAATCCGGTCACAAGTGCTAGACAAAACCGAAACCGTTGAGGTATTTTCGATACGAATCCTTGCAAGGCTCTTAAATCGACTCCCAAAAACTACAACCGAGCTGCATATTATAGCTAATCGGTATGACGGAGTGTTCGGCCTTGTAAATATTTCCGGAAATCCTATTGTTCTAAAAGACAGTAGTGGATGTCATGAGCAGAGAGGAAATACAGTGACGAAAAGTTTTATCGTTACGAAGAGCATGGTGCTAGAAAACTGGGATATTTGCTTATGCAGTCAGAGAGTAAGGCAAGACTTGTCGAATGTATTTTTGAATTGTGGAGCCATGTCTGTCTTTCTGAATTATGATTTACCATTTACCTCTCTGGTGGATTCAGTAATAGAATGAAAGTGCTAAAACTGGTCCCATCCAAAAATGACTATAGATCCGAACCCGGGCTACGAAGCGAACTTATGCAACACACATGAAGAAGCAGACACGCTTTTTGCTCTCCATGTTGCCGAATGCTACAGAAATGGATGTTCCCAATAGTCCCCGAAGCCGCGCCGCGCCGACATGACGGCGGCGAATGTGTGATTTAGTACCGGCGGCGGCGCGCCGCCAAGTGTGCCGAAATTTTTTTGGCGGCGCGCCGCCGATTTCTGACCGGCGGCGCGCCACGGCGCGCCGATTTTTCTAATTAAAAATAATAATAAAAATTCCACTTCACCAAGCACGTTCAACCTCAACTTGATTTTAATAAGGATTTTTGAATGGTTGGCTAAAAACATACAAGAACAATATGACAAAACAGGAATTTGTTGGGCCGTGCGGAAAGTTTTTATGTTCACCGTCAATAAGACCAAGTAGAATTATCCTTTTTACCCGCTAGACCCAGGGAAACCTATATTGTGTTTATGTTTAGCATCACATCGTTCCTATAAAATCCCGTATTTAGTCATTTACTTCTTGTTAATGATTCAGGCTAATGTGTGTATAACTTTTGAAGTTTGAAGTTCAAACACCTTCTATTCAGCAAATACATACAAAAAAGAAGTAAAAAAAATAAGTAACAGCAGCAAAAAAAAACACTGTATGCAAGTGTAACACTGTAGGTTTAAATTCAAAAGGTTAATTTAGAGATGACACTCTGAACAAGTTTATTTTTGTCATGGATAAAAGTGAGTTTGTTCACTCTACTTGGAGCCAGCATTGATCTTTTTTCACTGACTATTAGTCCTGTCGTGCTAAAAAGCCTTTCAGCTGGTGCACTCGTGGCTGGTAAAGCCAAAACTTTACGAGCATAAACTGCCACCCACGGGATCTGATGTTTGTATCTTTTCCAGAAGGTTAACGTCTGGTTTTCATTTTCAAATAAATTCATCCGGTTGGCATCAGCAGCCAACGAGAAATAAAGATCAACCTGACGCCGGATCGTCAAGTTGATCTCTTCCTGTTCTGCAAGTGAATTAACATCCTGACCGTTCATCTGTTGCAGTAATTTTTTTTTAATTGACATTTTCTCAGTGCCATCAGATGAATAGAGTCTTTTCACAATTGGTTCTGATGGTGCCTCAGTATCACTCGGAATTTCCAAATCACTCAAGTTTTCATTTTCTGTCTCTTGTGCATTAGCGGTACTAGAACCAGCAGCACCTACATTTTTCCCATCACCAATCTCTTCAACGAATTCTTTGAGCTCATTTTCCGTCACACTTTTTTTGATCATGTCAAAGAGGAAATCTCGTCGGTTCTGAGACGATTCAAGGAGATGATCATCAATTTCCTTTAGTCTAAAGGTCTCAAAATCCAATAGCGCTGCTGACACCATCAAATCGTCTCGAGGGAAACGCTGATCAAACTTGGCCCTCAAGTTTTGCTTCAGCTCTACTATTGGGGAAATTTCATCGCCCTTTTCTTCCATCTGTGCCTTTAACATTCCTCTACATAACAAAGCAACGTTCAGTGTCGGAAAGATCTCACCTTTAATTGCTTGCACTGTACTAAGAAAAGCAGAAAGCAGCTTACAAAGGGCAGTCATTAGCTCGAGATCATCTTCGTCCAGAACTAAGTCAGGTTTGCCAATTTGACAAAGGAGAGTCGATACAACAGGTTTATGGTTTAAAATACTTTCCAACATTGTATAAGTGGCGTTCCACCGCGTGGGAAGATCTCTTTTGAGCATCCTGTAATTGTCATTTCTTCCACTGCAGGGTATCTTCTCGGCCACATGAACAATGGGCAGCTCTGAATCTGCATCTAAAACCTGATCAAGCTCGCTCAGTTCTTCGATTGCAAAAAAGGCTTCGGATTTCTGTTTTTCAAATTTGCGGCTTAAATCAGAGCCTCTGTAAGTCAAGGCTTTGACAATAAGTCGAGCCTTTTTCACCAAAGAACAAACTTTTGTAACTTTTGACACTCCATCAACTGTAATCAGATTGTGAAGCCCATGTGCAATACAATCTCTTGACTTCACATCCAGAATTGTACAGGCTCTTACTACATTTGCACCTCTATCACGCACTACAGTTATGTCCCTTCCTCCAATGTCAAAAAGCTTAATACAGGCACGATATTCTTTTCTAATGTTGTCAGCTGTATGTCGCTCATCACCAAAACAGTTGGTTGAAAGAGTTATATTCTTCATCTCAAAATTTGAAGTGATGTACATGAGTCTGTGACACTGATAGCTAAGATGACGGTGATTATCCGTCCAGATATCCATAGCCATAGCTCCACTTCTAAACTCTGCCCTGTTGCCAATGATCTTTTTTACTGTTGTGAACGTTGCATCATAAATGTCCTGCAAACAGGAAATGGCAATGTTTCTTTCACTTGGCAAGTCTTCTGCACCTGCAACAATATCATACTTTGCACAAAACTGTGAAAAACCTCTTCCATTTACAATATTGAAGGGAAGGTAAATCCTGTGCACACAGCAAAGCAATATCTCTGCCAAGAACATACTTTGCATCTGAATTCATACTAGCATTGGACCTTGGGGTCCCATATAATGCTGCAAATGGGCTTCTTCTTTGTGTCAGTAGGTCTTTTTTCATCTCAAGCTTGAAGGCTCGCTTTGTCTCTTTCTCTTCTTCGTGGTTAAAGATGCATAACATAGAAACAATATCTTGACGAGGGGTTACCCAATTGATATCTTGGTGTAAAATGAGTGCCCGGTGATGGCCAGTACTGGGCCGGGGTTTACAGCTGGTGATACATGAAAATCTGTGATATAGCAATTTTTGCATGAAATTCTGCCGGCACCGTTGAGCTCCAGTCGGTGCCAGGGAGTAGGGAACGCCTCGTCTCCTGATTTGCATTCGACTAACGTGCAAGAACATTATATCTTTTTTTTTAGCTATCGGTGTTGGG
>JAQQPU010001452.1:46121-69854 GCA_029168905.1 Artemia sp. Kazakhstan ARC1039 | reverse complement strand
CTCTTAAATTTGCATCAATCATGTATTCTATTAGAAACAAATCACTAAGATGGTAAAGAATTTTAGATTTGATGACCAGTTTCTCAAAACTGTTACAATGCCTCGAAAAAGCACTGCTGCTATTTTTTCTGGTCCAGTTGAAAAAAAAGCTGTTGATGTTATTTCTTCCTAGCTTTAAGTTCGCGTAAACCAGATATTCTAGCCATTGTTTAGAATGGAACATAGAAGAAGTCATGTACGTGTATTTTTCAAGCATCGCACGTAATCTATATCATTACATTCTACTGTAGATGCCATTCCGATTTCACATATTCCATTATTACATTTTGAAAGCAACATGATTTTTTCTGTTACGGTTTTAAAGGGTAAGATGCCAAATTTCATGCGTATCTAAACTTACCTTTATAGAGAAAATAGAGGAGTCTATGGTTAGTTTTTGTCGGCTAATAGATTTTTTTTTGTGGCTGGAGTGTCGTGGTTGCCATGTCCTTGCCATTGTGAGTCACCATCTTTACTGAAAACTTGTAAGATTAGACTTATTTTGTAATATTAGACTTATTTACTTTAAGATTTGTATTTAGACTTATTTATGTAAGATAGACGTATTTTCAATTCACATCTTATCTCAAGCAAAAAAAAAGAATAGAAAAAGGCCCATAAAAACACAAGTATTTTACTTATAAATGGTTAAGGAGTATTATTATTTCAAAAAAATTGCAATATTCTTAATTAGATTTTTTTCATAAAAAGTGGGAGAGATTTTCTTTGGATGGATTTTCTTTTCATTTTTGTGTTTATTTTCTTGATTGATCTGGGTCAAAACAGTCTCGGATATTGCCGGCTGGATAATCCGGACAGCATGAGGTAATGAATTAGTGATTCATGTAAGTCTAATGCATTTGCCAACATTGAAGTTTTATACACCCTTTTTTTAGGAAAGCACCTGATTACGCCACTGCGCTGGTCCAAAAATATGGTCCAATCATGGCCGAACACTTTCTACGGAGCACATCAATGCCTGCAGAAGCTGACTGTAATCGAAACGATATGAATTATTATCGAGGGGCAGATAATAAAGTTATTTATCTTGATAAGGACCCTAATAGGCTTCAGCAGATTGTCGGTAAACCCCCTCCTCCGTATCCCTTTGGGAAAATTAATAGCTATAGCAGTCCTAATCTGGCTTTTGACTATCAGGTTTGTTTTTGTCTCTTTTTACATTGTCTCTTAATCTGGCTTTGGACTATCTGATTTGTTTTTGTCTCTTTTTTACATTGTCTCTCTTTTGTCTCTTAATCTGGCTTTGGACTATCTGATTTGTTTTTGTCTCTTTTTTACATTGTCTCTCTTTTGTCTCTTAATCTGGCTTTGGACTATCTGATTTGTTTTGTCTCTTTTTACATTGTCTCTCTTTTTTCTCTTAATCTGGCTTTGGACTATCTGATTTGTTTTTGTCTCTTTTTTTACTTTGTTAAAGTTTTCAGTTATAAATCATTTTGTAGACCTGAGATTCCGCTTGTCCTATTATTTGCTCTAAAAATTATGTTGACATTTCTTTTGAAAGAATTAGCATTAAGTGGCCTATTTTTGTCTCGTCGGAGTACGTACCTAATCTGACTTGAGGGAGGTCCTATAATTCTTTTTATCATGATATTTACAAGATCTAAACCAAGAATTACGTTTTCTAGTTTTGCCTTTGGTGATTTTTTACTCGGTCTGATATAACTGGAGGTTGTAGGATCCAATTAAAATTGGTCGTGTCATTCGTTCTTAAGCACACTCTTCTGTTATATAGTTTACAAATTTTTACAGATTAAATTGAAAACGGGCCGAAAGGAAATTTTTGTATTCCACTCTAATACTCCTCTATTCAACTAAGCACTCAATTTCATATTAAAGTAAAAACCAACATTAATAATAAAAACTTATGAGCGGGCTTTTGCAGTTGTCTCTTTTCGGAAGCTTTGCTGAAAGCTTATTGAAATGTAACAAACACATCCTGCAAGTAATTGTTGTGTTGCTTAGATAATTTTGGAGACCACACTGCCTTTCCATGACGATAAATAAAAGTTCAAAGGGGGATAAAATCCTTTTAATAGACAGTGTTTCACAAACAGTGATAAAAATTCACAAAAATACCAGATATTTTGGTCACATATGCAGTGACCTTCATCAGTAGTAAAACTTTGTTTTAGTTTAGTTTTACTACTGATGACGGTCACTGCATATGTGACCGAAGTATCTGGCATTTTTATGAATTTCTATCACTGTTTGTGAAACACTGTCTATTAAAAGGATTTTATCCCTGTTTGAACTTGTATTTATCGTTAGTGTTGCTTTACCATTATGTTTAAAAAAAAAGAAAATTAAAATATTCATGTATGATGGTTAAGAAGTTAGAGATATGTAATTTATAGATAAATAAGTTAGTGATAAGTTCCTCTCATTGTTTATTCTTAATCAGTCGCAGGCCAAGGGTGGTTTTTTTACATTTTCAATAAGGGCGGGTTTTTACATTTTAAGTATTGAATCTATTTGACTGTTTATTTTAATTTTACGTTTATTTTTTACTTTTCGCTGTTTGGTTTTCTGTCTTTGTTTCTACGCTTTCATTTTCTCTCTTCCGCTTTTTTCTCTTGTTACTGACAATCGTGTATTCTAAAAAAATACACTTCCACGAGTATTCAATCTTGAAGTATTGTGGTAACAAGAACACATTTGAAATATTGTGTGCTCAAAAGTGTGAGGTTAAATGTAGCATTAAGAGCAGAGGGCTTGAAGGACATCAGGTCCAGCATTTTTAGATGCTTTCAATTCATTTTACCCGCTTTTTTTGTAAGAACTCAAGGTTCAAAGATCCATTTCTGTTTATTTTCATATTTTCTTTGGTTCCGGCTAGTAATACGAGTGCGAAGTTTTTGTTTAGATTCCATATGGGTTTTTGGTAGGTGTTGGTGAGTGTGTTTATATTCCTTGAACTTTTTAATATCAGTATTATCATGCTTTGAAACTGTCATCTGGTCATTATTATATAATTTACAGATTAATTGCTGAGGAAAGCAATGATATATTTTGCCATTTTATTGTTTGTATATTTTAACTTCATGTAATCGTTTTGATATATTAGTTTTATTTTCGTTTATAAGCTATAATTTCTAGTGATTTAGCTAAACCACAAAAATCTGATTATCTTCCATATTCTATCTTCTTTGGAGATGGTAATAAAATTCTTATTTTTTCCCTTCATGTAAGAAGCTTCAAGAAGAAAAATTAATCAATTAAAATATAAAGGGAATGAGCCGTACATGCTTTATTCTGATTCCATTTGCTAGTATCCTTTTCTATCCGTAGACTGATCAGTAATACGTGATCAGTATCAGTAATACGCGGCAGATAGATTTGCTGCGACTGAATCTACTCCAGTCTACTTTTATCACAAATTGACGAAGCTGTTTTTCAGGTTATTCTACTGATCTTTAAGTGATATGTATGCTTTCAGTAGTCATGCTTTAAGGGTTTAAAAAAATGGGTAGAAATGCTTTTGTTTAAAAAAAATGACCCGAAAAGGGTAAATTGGGTATAAAACATCGGAGCTGCCCCAATATTGTGAGATGGCTGTGGATCTTTGCTCCACCATGAGCCCATTTCCCCGTACCTATCTTTGTGAGGAAAATCGTGGTTGCGTGTCCCTACAGTGGTGTCAAGTGGATCTTTCAAGACTTTGCTAAGCCAGAAACTTGGTTGCGAACAGCGTTGCCGGATGGCCTTAAGGAACAATGTCCCTTGAGGAAATTATAGCCTAGTTGACGTTATGGTAATGCACTGAATTTTGAGATGTAGGCAGTTCTTTTGGATTTAGATGGTTATGGTGGACTGATTAATCTCATGACTATGTTATTTTATTATAAATTACCTCACAATCCTTGGATTTCTGTCGTGAACATGACAATATAATTTAATGGGGGCCAAGGACCGGGGATTTTTTTTTTTGTGGAGGGTGTCGAATCTTGAGGTAAAAGTGCATTACCAATAGCTGAAAACCATGTAGTGACCATGATTTACTGATTCCACTGGAGATCCAAGGAATTTCTTGCCGTCCAGTCTTAAGCTGGCTGAAGCACTTTCAGTAGACTTGAAAATGAGGTGTTTGTCCCCGGCCTGCACTAGTGGGACCATTTGTTCTGTATAGGGGGGGGGGTGTTATTGATGTCAATAGTAAAGCTCTGTCTGGCATTGAGGAAAGATGTCTACTAATCTGGTATTTTAACGTGGACAATTTTTAGGATGATAATTTATGGACAGACGTTCCAAAAATAGTTGAATATTAAAGAGTAGGGATTCGAGTCTGGTACTATGGAAGGTGGCGGGAATGTCTAGAAAAACAGTTTATGAAGTTCCAAGGCTTAGAGAGGAAATTTTCTAAGGAATAATAGCAAGAATCTTTAAGCTTGGTAGAAGGAGAATGAATTTTGTATAATAAATTTCCGAAAAATACAGCATTAAATGAAAAGGTTTTCCCCTTTCAAGTCTTTCTTTAGATTAATGTAACACGAGTGCAACAGAAAATATCATTAGCTAAGGGAAGGAATTTTCAAGGTTTTCAATACAGGAATAGATTATAAGACTAGTGTTTAGAAGAATCAGCCGCTTAAATCATCATCCCTACCGCCAAAGGAAGGAACTGATTCAATTCTACACAAATTCAGATTTTAGGATACTCAAATTAAAGCTATTTGTGACCAAGATTACTAATTGTCACCATGAGCACTGTTCCCTCCCTACTAAAATTAAATTCAAATAAAAGGTATGGGCAACATATAGGAGCGAAAAGGGGTGCTAATGTCGAAAAATAAATTTTCAACACCATCTAGTGTCGTAAAGATAATTGACCTTAGTGGGTAGCTTGGGAAATCACCCACTCCATCTAACCGCCGGTAAAAAAAAAATTGACCGTGTGGATAGCTTCATTTAGTTGGTAGCATTGTTAGTAATTTTGGTAATATTAGTATTAGGATGCAAGGGATATGCATTAAGTAGAATAACCAAGGTGCATGGCTGTTTTTGCCATGCACCTTGTTTTGTTTCATTCAACCTTGTTTTGTTTCATTCTTACCTTTGTTTCATTCATGTTTCGAATATCACTGAAAGAAACTTTTTTCCCCTCTTTATTACTTAATCGACCAAATTTTTTTTGTTTTTTTTTTGTTTTTTGATCATCTTGTTTTGATACTTTAGCATGCGGTTTTGTATATTAGCAGAGGAAAAGATGTGTTTGATCTTTTTCTTCTCTTTGTTTATTTTCTTATCACTTTGAACACCCTATATTCTTATAGATATCTTCATCGTATCCTAACCTTGTCGGCATTGGAAATAGTCAACCTCATTACCATCATTTGAGAATGCCCAGCTCATCGGTTGGCCATTTGCCAGGCATTGGGAACAACAAACCTCAGTATCAGCATAGAGTCCACCACGAATCACAGAGAACTTATGAAAATATCAGTAACCTTGTTAATAGTACCGGTAGCGAAGTGGTTCATTCCAGTCCACAGATTTTTAAAACAGAAGACATCGAAGTACCTGTCTCACAGGTAAGCTGGATCTACCAAAACTTAACCATATTATTTTTATTGCCTATTATTACCAAAATGTATTAGTAAATTATTTACCAAACCATTTAGCAAAAATACTTAAATCAGATTTCATATATTATATATAATGTATATATACCATTTTTTTGCTGACCATTTTTGACCATTTTTTTTTTTTGCTTTCCTTATATTTTTTTTTCTTTATTGGCTTCAAAAATAAATTTCAATTGTTTAAGATTTCGTTTGGTAACTCTTATTTTGGATTCTAAAATTTAATCAAGTTCTTTCTTGCACCCTTACTTTTTGTGTGTAGAATTTTTGAATTTCTTTTTATTTTCTGGTGCACAAAACTTCAGAAAATTGATCCAAAAAACTGCAAAGGAAAAAAAAGTTATCACATTTTTAAATCTACCTTAAAATTTGTATTTGGAAAAGTTTCAAAGGAAGTTATATTTTTTACAATAAAACAGTCAAATTAAAAAAAAAAGCTTGCGGAAAATTCTGAAAATAGGTAAATGAGGCAAACTTAGTTTAGGTGACCTTAGTGGATGTTTGTTTCTCCTGGGTTCCTTCTTTCTATCAGGGATTTTTTTTTTCTCCCCCTGTTACAATTTGTTTTTGGTTTTGCTTCTTATTAACTAATTTTTACAACCCTTCTCGTCTTATATCTTTTTTATTATTTGTTCCAATTAATGTGTAAACGTTTCATCACCTTTCATCATTTTCTGACTTTAAAAAAGTATGGTTTTCTCTAATTCTATTGCACTTAAAATACCAGATCACAATAAAACCTATAGAGTCATAAACGATGTAAAAATTATTTATTATTGGTTTATTTATTAATATGCTAAAATCAAGTCTATTTAATCACTTTGCCTGATTGAATAAACAATTCAATTCTAAACCTGGACGATAAATATATTTTATACTAAGCTGTGTTATACAACAATTTCACATACGACAGCATATAATGACGTATGCTATAATGTCAGCAATGATAGTATGGTACATAAAAATGTGGTGAAGAAGAAGTAGAAATGTGGTGAAGATGTGTGAAGAAGTTATTCAGCGTCTCTATGAACCACCAATTAATAAAATTCTTTTTTCAATAATAGATAAAGTAAACCTCGAAAGGAAGAAAAGAAAACGAGAATATGAATTTTATAATAAGTTTGATTATATAACAATGACAGTATAGTGCCTACAGCATATTATGACGTGTGCTATAATGACAACATGGTGCATAGAAATGTGGTGCTTCATAGAAGAAATTCGGCGTCCCCGTGAATCACCAACTCATAGAATGCTTCATTAAATAATATATCAAATAAATCTCGAATGGAAGAAAAGGAAGATAAAATATATTTTATACTAAGCTTGATTATACGACAATGACAGTACAGTGCCAACAGTATAATTATGACATATGCTATAAGTCAGCGCGGTGCCTAAAAATGTAGTGCTATATAGAAGAAAGGCTTGATTATACAGCAATGATTGTATGGCGTTGACAGCACATAATTACGTGTGCTATCATGACAGCAGTGACAGTAGGGTGCATAAAAATGTGGTGCTGCATAGAAAAAAAAATTCAGCATCCCTATGAATCGCTAACTTGTAAAATATTTCATTAAATAAGAGATAGTGTAAAGCTAAAATGGAATATCTGAAACAAATCTCTGTCGTGTGAGTCTTTGTTTTTCTTATTATAGTGAGTGAGGGAGAGAACAGTTTTTTAAACAACTTTTGTAGCTCATGGCTGATTTACAGTTGCAAAAATATTAAATGCTAAACATAGACGTAAAAGAAAGCACAATATCACATGTTAAACAGATAAACATAGACATAGATAAACATTGCAACATTAAATGCTAAAGATAGATGTAAAAAATGGCACAAATGAATTGCAATATCTGTATTTTCGTGCTTGTATAAGTGTCAGTTTGAGTTTTTGTCTGTTTAGTGGGTCTGTTTTTCTGTTTACTTTAGTCTGTTTTCTGTTTAGTCTGTTTTTGTGTTTAGTGGGGCATCTGCGGGGAGAATATTCACGGTTGGTTGGATTTGGCAGCATTGCTTTTCCAAATCTCATGATGAGATTGCTCAGTCTTTGCTCAAGGCTCTGGATTTCAAGTATATTGAGTGCTTCTTGGTAGGGAACATCACTAAATCCCAGGATAATCCTAACCGACCATTTTTGCACTGACTCTAGGTTGAGCAATAGGTGAGCAGTATGTAGTACGGAAGGGCCCCACTCAGGACATACATACTCCGAGACTGGCTGTACATAGCAAAGGTAGGCGCGGAGGAGACTTTTGACATCGCAACCGAAACGATGCATTTTAGACAGTGTTTGATGGGAAGCGTTGCCCTTCCTAATTTTACTGTCAACATGTGCGGCAAAAGAACGGTCTTTGGAGAAAATGACTCCCAGTATTTTCACTTCTGACACAACAGGAAATGGGACTTCAGAAGGGGGGGGGGGGTGGTAAAGTCTCTTTTTAGGGGGTTCAGCCGGAGTATTTTTGACTTGGTACCACTAATCGTTAGATTAAATTCGTTACACTGGAAATTTAGCCCATCGAAAATTTCACTAGCAAACAGTGCTACTGGAGTATCACCTTCAAGTAGATAAGCAAGCATGAGAGATAAGTCATCGACAAATTTATACCTGTCTTCATGCTCGCTCAGGATATAGTTAATCATAGCGAGAAATGTTATGCCTGTAAGTTTGGTGACTTGTGGGACCTTTGGTGACAGTTGGTTTCCTTCAAATTGTGGCAAATCCTATATGTGCTTTCGACAAGTCTATCCTGTTTGGTCTCGCAGTCTCAGGATCGAGTTGAAATCTTAAAAAGGTAAAAAAATAATATGGAATATGCCACATTTTATTCATGTTGAGCTACATGATCAAAATATGAGGACGCAAGTAATCCAGTCCGAAGTTTTTGCAGCGACATCACTTGTTCCAGGTCACAATCTTTTCTAGCAAAAGATGCTGAATACCTAAATAAAAATTGCGATTGATAACAGTTCTGCTGTGTTTTAACATTAATTTTCGTGAATTTGATTTAGACACTTGATGGAGTTTGATGATTTATACAGCTTTAGCATAGACATGCTCTTCGTACAATTTGGCTTCCTTCTTTTTTTTTTCTTTTTTTTCATGAAAGTTTTGGTCGCCTGAGTTTCCATTTACTTTTGGTTCAAAGTTTTTCGTGAACAAATTTTTTGACGCAGTACAATCATTACTACCAATTCACAAAAAGGTTTAAACAGTTTGCGAGTTTTGTCTAAACAGTTACTTCGTGTTTCACTGATTCTGTGCTGGAAGTAGATAGTTGTGCTGCGCTTAGAATACGAGACCGCAGTTTTTGTTTAGGTTCGGGTTTAATTGGAAACTCACCCGGTTATTTCTATGAGGATTTAATTCTATTTTTCTGCGTGCCAATAGATTTTGACCCTTAATAAGGAAAATATAAGTTCTAATTGAATTTAAGGTTACAATTTACAATAGTTACATTTGGACAAACCCGCTTTCAATAAGCTTTTTGCAATTGATTTTTGTAATTTAAACATGCAATTGCTTTATTTTTGAAAAGCCCTTTTTTGGTATATTTAGTTTTCCGTTTTACCTTACTTAAAAAGTACAAGATTCCATAGAAATAATAGTTTTAGAAACGGAAGATCTAAATCCAAATCCAAAAAAGAAGAAACTGCACTTACAACTTGTCGCGGTATATATTTGTTTCTTCAATTATTGCTAAATAAGATTGCAAATTTCTTAATCACATTTCATCTATTGAAAAAAGGGAAGACTTTCTTTTCTTTTTTCTGTTTATTTTTAAACTTTCGTTTACACACCCTTGCTATATAAATTTTGTTTTGTCTCAAATATTGACCTAATTGTTTAGTTTCCTATAAGTGAGGTTTAGGGATCTTATATAAGAGGGAATGGTCCAGTTTCAATAAAAAAATTTCACGGTTTCCCAGTAATAATTTCGTATTTCTTCGCTTTTTATCAATTTTGTTTCTTTTGAAAGAGGGGGGGGGCACCTTTGGATGCGTTTGGAATATGATATTTTCTAGAAGTGGCTCAAATGTGAATTGCCTCAATTATAAGTTAAGCAACCATATATTCTCTTCGTTTTAACAAGCCTATCAAGAAAGGTATTTGAACCCAACGTTTTTAAAGATTCACAAAAAAACTGCATTTTGAAACAAATTTGTCTTTTTTGAGATTAGCACGTTTTTATTGCACGTTAAAATAGAAGTTTTGATCGTAGTTTTAATAACAATTTTATTTGAAAATAAAAAATACACCTTAATTGCTGAGAAAATAATTTATTTATTCATTTGTGTTGTTTTTTTTTGTATAAAGGTGCTTCCCCCTCACTTGGACCATGAAGAATCAAGAGAACCGATTTACCAGAACCTTCCTACCAGAGGCATTTTGCATCAAAAGCAAGGCAATATGCCAAAATGGGCTCAAGATCACCTCAGTCAATCTGAGTTTTTGGCCCCTGCTGAATCATTAGAGCAAATACCACCAGAGTTATCTTGGCCGCAGCAAGCTCCTCTGTCCAAACCCGTGAGCAAGGATGGTCTTGTAAGCTATTTCATTTTCTTTTATTTGGTCTGATTGAGGAATTAGGCCGAAGGTTGACTGGTGGTGTAGTTAGGAGGGGATTCAGGGTGTGGGATGCTTTTGGACATTAGACAAATTTATCAGGTTCCAACAGTTCGATCAACTTTCTTTTTAGTTCAAGAGGGCTTTAATTTTTGCCATAAGGCATTTTTTTGGGTCATGACAATCTGTTTTTTTATCATTTTAAAATTTTCAATTTTATTTATTGTTCTAAATCAAGGTAATAATTCTCAGAATGGAACAGACAGCCTTTCTTTTCATAATTTATTATCGCTGTTAGCTGCAAGGAGGGTGGGGTGGGGCTGAATTTGGTATATTATATTTTAGAATTACAAAATAGAAACTTCTTTTTGTCTATTGGTTATTTTCCTATAGTCATCATGTAGCTTGCCTGCTCTCGGAAATTCGATGAATTTAGTCCCTCCCCCCTCAATAACTCCTCCTTTTTGCAAGAAATTATAGTATTGATGTCTGTGATTTCGTTGATTATTATCGCGTGTCGATATGTCTGCCCTTGTTCCTATGGATGTATCAATTTTGCTGTGTTACTTTGGTTGGCCTTTGACAATTTGAGTGCATCATAAAGTTTGAAAACAAAGGTTATTAATACCTAAAGAGATGTAACATCGCGGGTAAAAAAAATTCACTGAAATTAAGTGGTAATTCTGTATTTCAGATGGTAATTTTGCAATTCAGCATTCTATTTATACAGATATTAAATAATACATTGAAAGCCAATATAATTAGACATTAAAACTGACTTTGCGTCCATTTACGAAATTTTTAGATCTTAGAAACGTTTAATCCAAAAATAGATTCACATAGAATTGTTTCCAATCCTCCTTTTAACTTATTTGCAAATATTCCCATCTGAGCACGTAACAGAAACATTCTCTTTTGACAATGATTATTAGTTTTAAGATTGGAGTTAAACTTTGTAAGTATTACCCATCAGTATCCTGTGCCTACTCATTGGGTTAGATCTCCTTTTCTTCTTCATAAGCTTTTAGGCTATTTTATATTAACTTGATCCTTAGTTTCAAGTTAAATTGACTGCCAGTATTTTTTACAGCATGGAATGTTGCATTTTTTTTTAGTTAAAAGGGAGCTTTGCTTAATGCTTTAATAATAAACCTGTTTGCCCAAATTGGGTAGTGAATCTACAAATTAAAAAAAGAAAAAACGGGCATAATTAAAAAAATTATTCGAATATTTCGACTCCCCGCCAGGGAGCCTTTATCAACGGGGAAAAACAGGAAAACAAAACTAAGTTAAACCATCTAAAGAAAAAGACAAAAGCAACACATAAGAGAAAAAACAAACAACAAAGTAACTAATAAATAAAACTCACATCTTAATAACTTCCAAAATACTGCAAAAGTTTAAATGTTTGAATAATCAAAGAAACGAATGTCTAGTACACCAGTTATGGTGTAATATGGTTTCTGGGTGATTATCGTTTGCTGACTAGGTTGAATTACCGGAGCATGAGTCTGTTTCCATGGGGGGCATTCGCCCTTTGATCGCCTTTGAATATTAATAAGGGCACTAGCTCTCTCAATTTCCAATCAAATGGGCCTTTTTTGAAGTTTCTACGACAAAACTTTCTATAAAAGCCTTATTTAATCCCAGGGAAGAAATTACAACCTTTGCCCGTGAGGACATTGGGATGGAAGTGTCATCCTCAAAGACATAATTTCAGGACCTTTCAACTACGTTTAACAAAATGGCTATCTCAAAATTTATTGAATATGTTAAACCGGACCATGAAAACGCAGACCCCTTTCAAATTTTGAAAACCCTCTTCGTGCTATTAAGACACTTGAACAAAAAATGTATTTAAAAAAAGTCCAATTCAAAAGACTCATAGTTTGACTTATCTTAAGGATTATATAGAAGCTATAAAAAATTCTTTTTTTCTTTCGCTCAATCGCTATTCTATTTTTTCTCTCTGTATTTAATAGATTATGATGACAGTTAACATTATGGTATTTTCCCTGCACCGTTAACGCGTAAGAAAGGTTTAGATGAAATTTGTAAAAGAACTTTGAAACTCTGAAAACTGAGATTGATCATAATATGGTAGTTGAATCGATAGCTTTCAACTCTCATAAAGCTAGGGTGCCCTTTGTTCTGGCGAACGATCCTTCGACCCTTTCAAAAATTAAAATAAAGAACGCAGCAATGTTATTTAAAGCTGATCGATAAGAACATAAACTAACGATTAGAACACGTTATTAAAGCTGATCGAACACGAACACTAACAAATTTATTCTCTTTTTCTCTTTGAGTAAAAATGACCAAGTAGTTTTCAAATCTTGTACAATTCGGAAAAGGTTAAGCCAGTCTTTTCTCTCACAGAGACTATCTGTTTTGGCTTTACTCCAATTAACCACGGCTATTATTTTATCATTATATTATTTCATTATATTATATTATTTTATTATTATTTATGTAGTTATTATTCATGCGGTATAATAGGTTTGGAAATTAATGTTAAGAACTTAGTCGCTAAGGCTAGGAATAAGTGAAGATGAAAAGGTGACGTTGGGTAACGTAAAGATCGATCAAGTGGACAGCTTCACTTACCTAGGTAGTATTATTAGTAAAGACGGTGGGTGTAATGAAGATGTTACAAATAGAATAGACAAGGCCCAAGAAGTTTTCTATCAGTTGAAAAAAGTTTGATAGAATAAGAAGATAAGTCTGCGAACCAAGATTAGAATATAAGAAGCTACAATAATGAGAGTGATCAAATATGGTCCTGAAGCATGGGCGCTCTGAAAAACGGAGGAAGATTTTCTAGATGTTTTCCAGAGAAATTGCCTACAGATTGTTTTGGTACCTCGCTGACTGACCGTATTTCAAACAGTAGGCTGTACGAAAAGTGTGGTTCAGTCCCGCTTTCTAGAGCTATAGTGAGAGAAAGGTTGAGATAGCTAGGGGTCGCTTTACGGATTAATGATTATAGATGGCCAAAGATCGTCCTTCTCAGCCAACCGTTTAGGGCTAGACGGGAAGCAGGTCGTCCTCGGTTTGGGAGGGAGGAAGCCGTAAGGAAAAATTTAAGGGAAATGGGAACTTCCTGGGAGGGTTGAAAGAGCGAGGCTTTAAATTGATTGGGATGGAGGAGGATCGTGCATAGTTGTGTTAGCCTCAGGTGGCCTGGTGCAGCGGCGAGTTGTTAGAGGTAGTAGTTTACATTGTATTAGTCAAAAATAGGTCCATAATGATTAAGCCAAAAACAAAGCTGTTTCGCGTTTCATTGAGTCTGTGCTGGAAGTAGACAGTTGCGGCTGTGCTTCGAATACGAGACCCTAGTTTTTACTTTTATGTTTTGAAAATAATCGTATTATTTTCCTGAGACTTTGGAGACCCAATTTTAGGTGTTTTTTTCTTTTAGGTTTTGGCCTTAACTTGAAAAATCACCGTGGTTATTTCCATGAGAATTTATTTTTGTTTTTTCCCTTAGATTTAGTACATTTAAGTGATTATTGAAGCCTGTTAAATTAATTATTTTGCTTACTGGGCATCAGAGCTCAAGAAGCTGCAATTCGTCCTTAGACAGATAGGAAATTCAATTCGTCCTTAGGCAGATTTTTAATTCTTTGGATATTTATCTATTCCAATAAGCTAACTGTATTTTGGTTAGTTTCAGAGATTCTATGGGTTTTCAGTAATTTTTTTTCATAAGACATTCATTTTGATGTTCAAACCTTGTTCAATAAAGTAGGATAGACTAGGTTTATTTTTGATATTATTTTTTCTGCCGCACCAAATTTTATAAATTCCTTATTTAAATAAATAATAAAAATAAATTGTCTGTGGGTTTGGATTTGGAAGCTTCTTCTTATTCTTCTTTTTGAAGTACTATTGAAGAGTATGCTTTTATTTAATAGTTATTATTACTAAGTTTTTCTTGAGCATGTCTATTGTTATGTATAGTTGCAAGCACTGGTAACCCGGATGTCAAGTGACCAACTCCATCTAGAATTTGAGCTTATACCAAAAAGAAAGTCGCATGCTGATTTTGCAACCGCTGCACATTCGGAGAATGTCCCTCGAAATAGGTAGCTTTTGTTCTTTCTTCTTTCCTTCTCTCTTTATAAGGCTCACATTCATTCTGTAAATTTTACACTTTATATGCTCAAACAATAGATACAAATTTTGCTATTATTTGATAGGTAAAATCCAGCCTTATCTATCTACTGAGTTAGAATTTTGAAATGTGCTTAAAGTTTTTCTTAGACTGAAAAATATTTCGAAAATAAGTAAGAAAAATGCCAAAGTAGGAAACTTTCTGTATTTTCGAAGCAATTCTATATCACTATCTAATAAAGAGTCAACGGTTGTACTGCATCTCAATTCTTGCTGAATGAAGGGATAGACCTGAATCTAATCAAATATATGACATAAGTATCTTTCTATTTTGGTGCAAGTTACTGCTGTGACCTGTCAAAAATCATATATTTTGGAGGGAAGGTAATCTCAAATAATTAAATATTTTATAACTTAAAGCAGTGCTTTCTAAACTAAAAGCCCTGTGTTATGATAACAGGGTTGTCACACTTTTTGAAAAGAGTTTGGAAAATAAAGACTGAATTAGCTTTCCTTAAAATGTGCTTGCACCTTTAACCTTAGATCCGACTGTGTCTCCAGAGGCACACAGGACATCAGGAAAGAGGCGCCGACCTTTCCTGTGGTTTACTGCTACCAGAATGTCCTCTCTTTGAGGTTTGATTGACATGTGTAGGTTACTGCATTAGAATGTACTACATGTTAATGTTAATAGATTTCATTTAATTTTTTCATTAATATTAGTGTGTTTGTGTGCAAATTATTCGTGTGCCTAATAGGATATTGCCTTGATAGAAAGTCCGGGATATTTTGCTCAATATTCTTTTATTAGCAGACCATGTTCCTGAACCTGTTTATTCCAAAATCTTTTTCCACGAGATTAAATGTCATGTACAAGTATTGCAGTGCATCGACCTTACAAAATATTCTTTGTGTAGCTATTTACCTGTATAACTTTTTTGGCGAACCCAGTGGCATTAACTGCGGGTAGAAACAAGGGGGTTATTTCTGTCCTCAAAATTCCCCCCCTCCTAAATTATGAAAAATATCCCTTTTGGGGTGTCTCATTTAACAAAATGCACTTTTACCCCTCCCCCTACTTTTTCGTGAAATGTTATTCTTGTTAAACTGAAAGGGATCAGAATGGAAAGATGAATTAACTCATCAGCAAAACTAAAACTAAATCTGGATGGCATTCAGCTACAATTGGTAAAAATAATCCGAAATATACTAGTTCCTCGTGTTTCCTACTAAAGATACGACAATATGCTTACTTCTTACTAGGAATAGGAATAATGACTCAATTTATTATTTTTTTTTTACTAAAGACTGTACAATTAATTTGCTGTTAGATCTTAATACTCTGGATGCAGCTCTAGGCCTGTAAGCCGTATTCCTTCTTTTAAAACTGAAAGGGACGAGAAATAAACACGAAAAGTGTCTTTATTGCCAATAAGCGTCAGACCTAAAATAAGATAAGAATGAGTCATAATTGAGTAAAGGCAAAATAGATCAAGAAATATCTTGTTCGCTGTTGGATTGTGAAACCCTGTTGAATAGGTACATTCGAATATTTTAATCTGACGTTTTAGTAATGATGTGCTAAATGTCAGTTTTCTGAATTCAGTTAATTTTTTCTGATAATTTTGTGCACACAATAATATAACACAAATTTGCTGAGAGTCAGTTTTATGCAGTAAAGAAGTAGCTAGACATAGACATTTTATTTTACCAAAAAAAAAAAACATTCAACAAACATCAGAAATAACTAGACAACCACATTAAGATTTAAAAAAAAAAATCCTGTTGGTGGCTGTATCTTCTAACCGCTCTTTAATCAAAAATAAATAAAAACAATGATAATTATTAATAAGTTCTTATTCTTTCAAAAAAAAACAACTAAATGCAAGATTTGACGAAATAGCAGTTAGACTGTGATAGTTATTGGTACTTTGTTGATATTTTAGTGTCTGGTGCACAAATCTCACATAAATCCAAGTGACTGAGTCCAACTTTTATATTCGTGGCAATTCGAGTATCAGGGGCTCGATTGACTCTTAAATTGAATAACCCTGTAAATATGAGGAATAATATCCAGAATTACATTAAACATTTTGAATGTAAAATTTTACATGGGAATCATCGATGACGTTCAATCTTTGCATGTTTTTTGCAAAAAATACATTTTTTGTTTTGCCAACACGTGTCTAAAAATGTAATTCTAACTGGACATACATGTGAAAACCGCTTAAGCATGCTCTAAAAAGTACTTGCATATTCTAAAGACTCACAAGCACAAGCGAAGACTAAAGCTAAAAACTCACATTCTAAAAACTAACTCACATTCTAAAAACTATTCTAAAAATTCACATTCGCTAGCAAGCAAAAAACCTTTATGTTTGCTTTTCTAGGCAATAGGTATATTGAATTCCCATTCAACGTGTTGTCTTTTTCTTTTTTTTGCTTTTTTGAAACAAGGTGATTTTCTATCTGAGTGGTTCTGTTTATAACATGATGTGCTTCATAAATCTCGTTTGAACGAGTTAGTACAAAACAATTGGAGAAAATTTTTTAAATATAAACAGGTAACGCTTTAACAGTCTGAATATTTTGTTTCACCTCTGGAAATCTATTGAGGGGTAGATAAACTATATATGTTCCTAGAAATAGAAAGACGGTGTTGACTTGAGAAATTATTTTGACTTTCTACTTCAAATAGCAATTGTGCAAAACTTATTCAGGTTTAAAATTAGGTATACCCAATTAACTTGTTCATATTTTTCAAATTATGTATTTATATTAATTATATACTTATATTTTATAATTATATATATAATTAACTTATATTATATAATTATATACTGAGTAGTCATTGTTTCCCTGTCTCGTCCCAGAATTCTGAAAAAGATTTTTCGTTGTGTTTAATTTTTTATGTTCTTAGCAATTTTAAATTACATTATGATATGTTCAACCAGTTCTTTTGGTTTTTAGATATACGGACATTTTGCCGTACGAAGAGAACCGTATCCGTCTCACCCCTTCTAGGGAAAATCGTTTTGGTTATATTAATGCATCTCATATTTCTGTAAGTATCAAACACATTTGACATCTAATTTTTTGTAAATCGCTTGGAATCGAAGTCACATTCTTCATTTTTCAGGTTTCGACCAAATGTTTGAAAGGTTCTCCCATCTACCTTTTTTTGTGGAAGGCATAGCATCAATTTTTTTAAAATTTAGTACGCGATAGGTGGAGATTTAATTTTTAATGCTTAGGAGGTGTCAAATTTTGTCTTTTTTTCAATTTTTTATTTGGGTGGGGAGATCTAAGAGCCTCACATCCCCCCCCCCCCCTAGTTTACGCCACTGAAGGAAGAAGTGATGTTTTTGATATTCATTTCCAAACGAAACAGTAATAGTTATTCGTGATTCATATTGTCTCGTACCTTCTCTGTAGATTTATAGATTCTTTAAAGGCAATTTTATAATCTTAGATTTTTAGATGATATTTATTTTCAACAGAAATAGTTTAACACATTTATTTTCATCCCATTTTTCTCTGCCCCACTCCCCTCCTGCCCTCGATTTTAAAAATACCTCTATAGTATAGTCATAGAAAATCAGTTTTGGTAATTTCATTGAATAAAATCGGAAAATAACAAAATTACCCCTCCTCATTAGATAGTGGAAAATAAAAGTTCCCAATTGTTCAAATGGTCGATACACAAAACGTGAATTAATAAACCCTTTCCCAAGTTCCTATGACCATGCTTTCTATACGAAGGGTTTATAAGAAAAAAAGAAAGCTCTCGGAGGCTCCATCTTTCTTTACGTCCTCAGTAATGAAATTCTCTAATTCGCAGAACGCAAGTCATGAGATATACCAGTCGTGAGAGAAGGAGTACCTTCTTCTATTTTCAAACTGTGTTTGCCTAAGTAATGCATTGAATTATCCTCTGACTACTTGATTTTTCAACAATATTAATTGCACCTCATACCTGAAAAAATTACTCCTACATACCTCATACCTGAACATCATGATTTTGTCATTTAAAGTAGGAAACACGGTAAGACTCAGTGTTCTTGTCTTAAAAACTGAACTAAAAATAGTCAAATCAGCTTTTATTATCTTTGATCTTTCTAATCGTAAAAGAAATGGCAGAATTTTGATGGTTTTATATTTCAAGCCATTGCAATTGTAGAAATAATTTTATGTATTTTAATTACTAACTGTAGCAGTGGGCTTTTTGAAAGAATCGAAATGATCATTAGACTTTAATAAAGGCAACAGACACACACTGAGTTTCTTTAATAATTGGTTCATTCACATGTATTCAAAAAGAACTTATATTTCATGAACGTCTCAAGTTTTCATTTTATATTTTAGAGGAATGTCATTTTTATATTTTGTCATTTATATTTTAGAATATAATATTTTATAATTTTGATACTTAGAATATAATATTTAGAATTTATATTTGTCATTTTTATATTTTATATTTTGTCATTTTATATTTCAGAAGAATGTCATTTTTATATTTTATATTTTGTCATTTATGTCATTTTATATTTTAGGAGAATGTTATTTTTACTGGTAGTCTTTTTTTTTTTTTTTTTTTTTTGCACATTTTGGCATAAGGGTTAGGCTTTTTTTCGTGCAAGAACTACTTTGTAACTGTTCAAATGATAAAATTAAAGTCGGTGCTTCCCTGCCCGGATCGGGCCTCCATTGATTTAAAGTCGGGACAGTAATTCGCTAATTCTGGTACCCAAGAAAATTGAAAGTGTCCAAAATCAGGGATGCTGGTTGATGGTTTTGCTGTTCAAGGAAATCGATAAGTAATGCAGATAACATAATAGTACCGAAGGGACCTGTACTTATAAAAACCGTTTTCCTGGGAGAACATTAATCAATAATGTAGATAAAAGAAACTAGGGAATAAATTTTTTTTTATATAAGGCCTCAGCCCCCCTCCCTCCCCCCATCCCCCTCTACGAAACATTTATAGTTGCTCTAACCGAGAACAATTATGGGGGGGAAAACTTCCCCGGGGTCCTTCCCGTGAAATAGTAACGCCAAGCAGGAGGAAAGGGATTACAGCTGCTTTTTATATTTGAATAATGTGTTCCGTCTTTATCTTTATTTAACAGGAAAAAACTATCCAAGATTTTGAAAAACAGATTTTTTCGTGTCTTAATTTGAAAAAAAAACTCCCTCACTCTTATTTTTGTGAATTGGTGCTATTACTTGGAATAAATTAAAAAATTGTCTAGGTAACGAAGACCCGATTGTAGTGAAAACCCGCGTCGTGAAGCGTCTTTTAATCAATGAACGAAAGAAAGAAAGCTATTTTTCTTAAATTGGGATGTTTCTCAAAAGTTCTGATAAATAAAGCATATTAACGTTGTCAAGTATTTAACAATATCTTCTTCTCTTCTGACCCTTCTCCTATTCTGTTTGATGTTGGATATTGCTCTGATTTCAAGAAAATACTTCGAGTATTTGAGAAGAGGCACGTGGGCATGTTTTTTGTCGGGCAAGGGAGCCAAGAAAAAAATGTTTGCTAATTTAAACAAGAAGTACCTATAAATTCCAGAAAAAATTATCATTCGAGGGGAGGCAGACCTTGATCCTCCCCCTACCCTATTTGACTGCATCTCCGTCGGAGACTATCTATTTTAATGTCAGATGCTTTAAGTTGTTGGTATAACCCGGGACTACTGTTTGAAGCAGCATAGTTTGTGGCCATATCGGATTGATATCTCTTAAATTTCGATTGACTAGACTATCCAGGGGATATTTAGATAGCGGAAAATGTTTCTAAAGTTCTGTTGAGAGACAGTTGTGTTCTACCCATCTGAATCAACCGAATCAGTTAAAGGAATTCGACTCCTTTATCAAGGTATCATAGGCAGCGCAGTAGCGCTACCTAAGTAAAGAATGATGTTGGCACAATGTATTATTTATTTTTTTGTTTTTTGTTGTTTTTTTTCCATACCAGGGCACTTCATTTCGAAGGAGTTGTCATATAAACTTCGAAAAGGGCTCATTCGATTGGAAATTGGAGTGGCTAGTGCCGTTTTTAATAGTCGAAAGTGATTGGAGGGCAACTAGCCCCCCCCCCTCCCCCACGCCCATCATTCCCCCAAACACATCCAATAAAAATTTTGAGATACCCATTTTTTCAGCGTAGTTGATTTCCACTTAAGAAATATGTTTTTGAGGAGGACATTTCCCCAAAACCCTCAGGGCAAGGGTTTTAAGTTATGCCCTGGGGGCATATAAGAACGATTATGGCAAAATGTATTATTTTTTCTTTTTTTTTCTTTAGAGCAGGGCACTTCGTATCGAAGAATTTGTCGTAGAAACTTCGAAAAGGGCTCATTCAATTGGAAATTGGAGTGGCTTGTGCCCTTTTTAATAGTCGAAAGTGATTGGAGGGCAACTAACCCCCCTCTGACGCCCACCTTTTCCCCAAACACATCCAGTCAAAATTTTGAGTTAGCCATTTTATTCAACGAAGTTTTAAGTTATGGAAATTAGGTCTTTGAGGATGACAACCCCCCCAACCCTCAGGGCAAGGGTTGTAATTTATGCCCTGGGGGCATATAAGGTTTTTATAGAACACATTGTCGTAGAAACTTCAAAAAGGGTTCATTCCATTGGAAACTGAAATGGCTAGTGCCCTTTTAATAGTCGAAAATGATTGGAATGCCACTAACACCCCTTCCACGCCCACCATTTCCCCAAACCCATCCAATCAAAATTTTGAGAGAATCATTTTGTTCCACGCCGTTTAAAGCTCAGGAAAATATACATTTGAGCAGGACACTTCCCCCACAGTTTTCAGGGCAAGGGTTATAAGTTATGCCCTGGGGGCATATAAGTTTTATTGAAATCTTTGTCGTAGAAACTTGAAAAAGAGCTCTTTCGATTGGAAATTCAACGGAATAGTGCCCTTTTTAATAGTCGAAAGTGATTTGAGGGCAACTAACCCTCCTCTCACGCCCACCATTTCCCCAAGTACATCCAATCAAAATTTTGAAGAACATAATTTGCACTTTACTGAAAAAAGTACAAATGAATGTGCATTGTCAGTTTAATATATAGATACTGATATTTAGTAATCAAAATGTTAATATCATTTGATTTGTTAAAGTTATAAAAGTAAGAACATTTATATTTTTTTCAGTAAAGTGCAAATTTTGTTCTGGCCTTGTGAAGGCATAGGGGTTTTGAGCCCAACATATGTTAATTTCTCTCGTTTTGAGTTTGACTCGGTTATTTATTGTAATTTCTGTTCGTTTTGGGTTTCATTTATTTGTCGGAGCTGAGTTGCGGTAGTTTCACGCTTGGTAGATTATTTGATTTTATTTTTGCTCATTTTTTGTTTAATTGAGTTCTTTAATTTTCTTTGAAAAACTTATTTTGTGAAAAAAGGTTTTTTAATTAATTTCCGTTATAACATCAGGTGTGATGAGTTCTTACGCATGTATTCCTTTGCAGATGCGACGTAAAACCCTTTAAATTAGTACTCGATCCGCTATTCTAAAAAAGTTAAATTCGACTACTGAGAAAGGGGATGAAATAAAGCAAAAGTTGAAAGACTCATCCTTCTAGATCTGGGAATGTTAGACAATACCGGGCCTTTTATTTTGTTGATTTTGGTTGTTTTTTTTTCCTGTCAGTTTCTTGCCTTCTTTTTTCTTCCAGATTTTCAGCTGTTTTTGTTTCTTTTTTTTCATTCTGAACGTCCCACTTGAGTTGCGTCAAAATATCAAAATTTAATTTTACTCTTTTTCCTTGAAATTTAACTCTACTTCCTCATGAGAACACATGAAAATATTTAAACAGTTGTCATTTTTGTTATTGTTATTTTCGAATTTTATTCTCATGATTCCAAAATATGTAAGTTATTTACATCCTAGCCAAGTGGTTAGCGCTGGACTTGAAATTGTTGTCCTTGAGGAGTGGCGTTCGATTTCTGGTGTCGCTGGTTATTTGGTTACTGGGGTCCGTGGTTACTGGGGTCCGTGGCGTGATTCTGTAAACTCAGCTAGGGTTAAACCAATTCTAAATGGGTTCTTGGAGAAATAAAGAGAAGATAAACAGGAAGGGTGTGCAAAAGTACAGGATGGCTGGTCCCCCCCCCCCCCCTGCGCACTTCCTGCTGAATGACCATGAAATGGAGATCAGCACCGCCGGTAGGGACTGTAAAGTCCAAAGCCGTAATCTTTACCTTTACCTTTTTTATTTACATCCAAAATTCCACGTTTCTAGCTTCACTGACTAGCACAACTTCTGGCTAGCTAACACGTTTCTAGCTAGCACAACTGTAATTTTTGTATTTTTTATGATTATCTTTGTGCTTTTTTCTTCCTCTTATGTTCCTTCCTTTCTTACAGTCTCTATATTAATGTCCTTTATATCTGTTCTATTTGATTCTGTTTTAGGGTTCAATAGGAGGTCTTCAAAAGTTTTATATAGCAGCACAAGCGCCTTTATTTGATACAGTTAGTGCTTTTTGGCAGTCAATTTGGGAATCTGATGTGAGAATCGTCATTCTTTTGTGTGAAATAGAGCAGCAAAATACTAGCGTTAAAATTCCGCCACAAAATCTACCATCAGTACTTTTAAACAGGTAAGAATGAGTGGCATCTTTTTTAAGAAGGTTTTCTTAAAAAATTTTACTCGAACTTTTACTCGAACTCGAACTTTAAAGGTTTACTCGAACTTTTAAAACATTACACCATAATGAAAAAAGATGCTACAAAGCTATATCCAACAATTGGCCTTACAAAAAAAAATGGCTCAACTCCAATCTCTAGATCCAAAATGAAAGAGCGTTCTTGATAGTTCGATTGCGTATACCAATTAATGTTAATTTGTCTTCAAAAGTTGTGATTCCTGGCACAACTAGGCTTAATTGTGGTTATGTGAGTTTGAACCTCATGGGAGTAAGTAAATAGTGGGCTCTGAATTGGATGGGTGGAGGAGATATGTGCTTAACTATGTTGATCACGAGAGACCTAGTAATGTGTTGAGTTGTTAGTAGTTTTAGTTACCATGTCCAAATGTAAACTGTAATTTCATTTGTTATATTATCATCTTTATAATAGGCGACAATGATTTAAAGATCCTACTGGTCAATGAAGACAAACAATATAAATTAAAATTCTCCTTCATTCTAGACTAAATGATACTAGTTGAGATGTTTTTTAAATGGCTCCCTCTTTATTACACGTCAGGAGTGTCACCTCAAAATAGCCTACTAAGTATGTGATTTCCGGAAGCACTCAAATTCATTTTTTTTTTTTTTTTTTTTTTAGGCTCCTTGAATACGACAGAAAGTTTGGGTGCTGTTTCTGCTGCCCTCTCTCTCTCTCTCTCTCTCTCTCTCTCTCTCTCTCTCTCTCTCTC
>JAQQPU010001452.1:11565-24666 GCA_029168905.1 Artemia sp. Kazakhstan ARC1039 | reverse complement strand
AAGTTTTTTAAATTAATTTCTGTTCGATTTATATTGGCATAGTCTTTGCAGGGAAAAAGAAAATAATACTTTAAATCTTTTCGTTTTTTAAAACTTTATAGTTTGGCATGCAAAATTTTGATTGGATGTGTTTTGGAAAATAGTGGGCGTGAGAGGGGTGTTAGTCGCTATCCGATCACTTTCAACTGTTAAAAAAGGCACTAGCCCTTTCAATTTCTAATTGAATGAGCTCTTTTGAAGTTTCTACGACAACGCTTTCAATAAAAACTTTATATGACCCAGGGCATAACTTGTAACCCTTGCCCTGAGGGCTGTAAGGGGAGGGGTTGTCATCCTTAAACACCTAATTTTCAAAACTTTCAACTACGTTGAGTAAAATGGCTATCTAAAAATTTGAATTGGATGTGTTTGGGGAAAAGGTGGGCGTGAGAGGGGGGTTAGTTGCCCTCAAATCACTTTCGACTATTAAAAAGGGCACCTCACCTTTGAATTTCAAATCGAATAAGCCCTTTTTAAAGTTTCTACGACAAAGATTTCAATAAAAACCTTATATGCCTCCAGGGCATAACTTATAATCCTTGCCCTTTGGGTTGTGGGGGAGTGTCCTCCTCAAAAATATATTTTCTATCTGGAAATCAACTACGCTGAACAAAATGGCTATCTCCAAATTTTAATGGATGTGTTTGGAGAAATGATGGGCGTGGGGGGGGGCTGCTTGCCCTCCAATCACTTTTGAATATTAAAAAGGGCACTAGCCCTTTGAATTTCCAATCGAATGAGCTTTTTTTGAAGTTTCTACGACAGCGCCTTCTATAAAAGCCTTATATGCCCCCAAGGCATAACTTAAAACCCTTGCCCTGAGGGTAGTGGGGGAGTGTCCTCCTCAAAAACATATTTTCTATCTTGAAATCAACTACACTGAACAAAATGTCTATCTCAAAATTTTGATTGGATGTGTTTGGGGGAATAATGGGTGTGGGGGGGTCTAGTTGCCCTCCAATCACTTTTGACTATTGAAAAGGGTACTAGCCCTTCGAATTTCCAATCGAATGAGTCTGTTTTGAAGTTTCTATGACCGCGCCTTCTATAAAAACCTTACATGCCCCCAGGGCATAACTTAAAACCCTTGCCCTGAGGGTTGTGGGGGAGTGTCCTTCTCAAAAACATATTTTCTATCCGGAAATCAACTACGCTGAACAAAACGGCTATCTCAAAATTTTGATCGGATGTGTTTGGGGGAATAATGAGCGTGGGGGGGGACTAGTTGCCCTCCAATCACTTTCGACTATTAAGAAGGGCACTAGAACTCTCAATTTCCAATCGAATGAGCCCCTTTTGAAGTTTCTACGACGACCTCTTCCATATGAAGTGTCCTTCTCTAAAGGAAAAAAATAATACATAGTACATTGTGCCAACATCGTTCTTATATGCCCTCAGGGCATAACTTAAAACCCTTGCTCAGAACGTTGTGGGGGAGTGTCCTCCTCAAAAACATATTTTCTATCTGGAAATCAACTACGCTGAACAAAATGGCTATTTCAAAATTTTGATTGGATGTGTGTTTGGGGGAATGATGGGCATGGGGGGGGGCTAGTTGCCTTCCAATCACTTTCGACTATTAAAAAAGGCACTAGCCCTTTGAAATTCCAATTGAATGAGCCTTTTTGAAGTTTCTACGACCACACCTTCTGTAAAAACCTTATATACCCCCAGGGCATAACTTAAAACCCTTGCCCTGAGGGTTGTGTTGGAGCGTCCTTCTCAAAAACACATTTTCTATCTGGAAATCAACTACGCTGAACAAAATGGCTATCTCAAAATTTTGATTGGATGTGTTTGGGGGAATGATGGGCGTGGGGGGGGGCTTCTTGCCCTCCAATCACTTTCGACTATTAAAAAGGGCACTAGAACTCGCGATTTCCAATCGAATGAGCCCCTTTTTAAGTCTCTATGACGAACCTGTCTATATGAAGGGCCCTGCTTTAAAGAAAAAAAAATAATAAACAGTACATTGTGTCAACATTGTTCTTATATGCCCTCAGGGCATAACTTAAAACCTTTGCCCCGAGGGTTGTGGGAGAGTATCCTCCTCAAAAAGATATTTTCTATCAGGAAATCAACTTCGCTGAACGAAATGGCTATCTCAAAATTTTGATTGGATGTATTTGGGGGAATGATGGGCGTGGAGGGGCTAGTTGCCCTCCAATCACTTTCGACTGTAAAAAGGGCACTATCCACTCCAATTTCCAATCGAATGAGCCCTTTTCGAAGTTTCTACGACAACTTCTTCGATACGAAGTGCCTAGGTATGGAGAAAAAAAAAACACATTGTGGCCACATCTTTCTTTACTCAGGCAGCGCTATGCAATAGCGCGCTGCCTATGATATTGTCTTCGTATGCCGTATCCGCTTAATGTAATCGCATAAGGTACAATATTTTTATGTTCGTACTAATTGTAACTATTCAACTATAGCCCTATCAGAAGAACTAGAATCCATCCGAAAGATGGCAACAGTAGCGGAATCTCCCGACAAACCTGTTTATTCATATAATAGGAATCGTCCTGTATATGTGCAGTGTGCAACTGGCGTGGGAAGAGCAGGAGTCTTTATACTCTTTGACATCCTTCGACATTCCATTGACTTTAACTCAGTAAGTGCTATTTTCTTCTGTTTAGCTCCTTTTTTCTTTTAGCTTTAAGTTTTTTAGTTTTAAAGCTATTTTCTTTTACTCAACTCCTATCTCTAATTTACTTTATGTGTTTTCTTTTTAATATATTGATAATTCAACAGCTGTTCAGATAAAATGGCGGAAATCTCCTAACAACCCTTAATTTAAAAAAAAAGAATTCCAAAATACTTTTTTTCGATTTATGACCCCCTCCTCCTAGTAAAATTCCCCTGAGAAATTGTTATTGCCCACATCAATGAAGGCTGGGCGGATATGCGCGTATGTTACCCATCTTTGTGGTTAATTGAAAAGATTAAGAGATAGTTTTTTGCAAGAGATTGATTGATATAAGGGACTGTCTTTGTAACCTTGAGCATTTAATTATTTGTCTTCCCTATATTTCCAGTGTTTATATCTCTTCATTTATTATTTCCAGTCTTTATTTCCCTTGGCTGACAGTCCTTTTTTAGTCCTAGGATGACAGCGTTCACACACTTTTCATTTCATGTGTCCCCCTTAAATATTAAACATTTCCAAATTTCTTTATCGATTAATTTCTTAATTTTCTTTTAAAGTATAAAAAAATTCAATAAATGACCGGTCCTCCTTCCCTCCCACCCCCCAGAAAAAAAGCATAAAATATTGCCTAAATATGTAACACTACAACTAAATATGTAAAGATTTGCATCGGTCCCATGTTCCCGTCTTTAACTTATATCGGTCCCGTCTTTAACTTATAATGTTTTCCTACCTGAGTTGGCTAGGTTGTAACTACTGCATATTAAAGCTAAGCTTTGGTAGAAGGTAGGAAAATTTTGTCAGGTGACATCGCTCTGTGAATTCAGGCTGATATATTCTAATTGAATATAGTCGGCTAAGTTATAACTACTGCATATTACAGCTAAACTCAGTTCAAAACTCCATGCAGTTTATGACCTTGCATGTGCTTCGTTTACTTTTGAACGGTTGCATGGGACTCTTCCAATTATATTTCAGCCTTCTATTTTTGTATCTGAAAGCTCTTTATATTACCTTGGCTGTTTTTATAATTTAAGTCCCTTAAATAGTACTCCCACCCACACCTTGTTCACGGTCTTATTTTAGCCCTCTGGTTGCAGCTTTAAAAATATGGAATACACTTGCAGCTGTTGCTCGAGGCAGTTATTCCTCATGCAAATTTAAACGTCGGGTGGTTGATTTTTTAAATTAGTTTTAATTTATAAATTGTTAGTGATATTTTTTTATATATATTTTTTTCATTTCAATATTTTACATTTCAATCCTATTGGTTAATTCTAACCTTTAATTTATTAAATTTTTTATAAGTGTACTTACTATTTTTTTTTCTAGTTTGTCATAGAAAATTTATAATGGTTAAAAAACGTCTAGTGGATGATTTCCTGTTGATTAATTCTAACCTTTAATTTTTTAGATGGGGATCTTTTTTCTTCATATATATATATATATATATATTCGCCAGGTCTGTGGAATCCGGCTTTGTATCATTTCAGTTGTAGATTTTGTCTTGTTTTAATGGAATCTCTTTCTTTTTGGCACTTCTGCTTTTTTTCTCTATTTTTTCTATTTTGTCCGTATATGTTTTGAATTTTGTGTGCTTAATTGATTAATTGTTATTGAACTTTTTATTTCGTGATCTTCCTGTTTTTGGTCCGTGGAGGCTTTGTGGGATATCTGATTATGTGTGTTATTGATTTTTTTTTTTTTTTTTTTTTTTTTTTTTTTTTTTTTTTTTTTTTTTTAAGTAAGCTCTGGTACAGGGTAAAAAAAATTTGTCTAGTGACATCATTCTGGCAATTTTTCCTAATATATTGTAATTGAAAACAAAATCTGCTAAAAATCTTATTATTTTGTATCTTGGGGGAAAAAAATGTTTCGATTTGTACAAAGATTACCAGTTTTATAATTGAACAATCAGTCGATATTGAATTTCTTCAATCTGATCTTTATCAGAGGGGAACTGAATATTTTTACACGTAAAGATATTCCTGTTGAAACGACGTATTTGACTTATAAAGTGAAATGCAACTCCTGTCTGAACCTAGCTTAAGTCAGGAAAGAGCACCCACTATATAGCCACTATCTAGCTTTGTTTAGGGTCATAAACGACATGTTTTGAGACAACTGTGCATTTCCTTTAACTACTGAAAGATACAGGTAACTCTGGCATGTAGCCTACTCTTTTTCTGGGAAATTTTATATGGATAGAAATTACATGTCAAATTAATGGAGTAGTATTTACTTGTCCCAAATTTGGTAGGGACAAGCTACACTAAACATTTTATTGATTAGAAAAAAAAATCGATTCAAAGACGGTTGGTTGTCAGCTGGGTCACTTTCCCAGTAGAATGGAATCCCAAAAGCGTCCAGCTTCAATTTCTTTTGTATTGGATTTTAACCGTATCATACGGGGAAAAAGAGAACTGCCAATATTAGTGGCATATTAAGGATTGTTGTAATCTAAAATTCAATAAAAATATATACATTTATATTCTAATTACTCAGTGCTTGAAGTGAAACTACTTTAAATTATTCAGTCTTAACAATGATAATCCAAAGTTGTCTAATTCGGTTTTGACGGCGCTTTGTTGTTCAAAAAGCTAGACGACAAAATATTTTCCATAGATGGGTATAGTTATACGGTATTTCAAGCAAATTTATGGTCCTATGTCAATTCTAAATTCTTGGTCAACCTTCTTAAGACCATAGGCGGGTGTGCCTTGTTTGCCTCTCATATCAAGCAATCTAACGGTCTTATGTCAATTTAAAATTCTTGGTCAGCATGCCTGAGACTCTAAGCAGGCATGCCTTTCCAAAAACTAACAAAAAAGTTTGTGTCCAATAAGAGAGTCATGCATACTCCTGCCATTTACCCGTGCCCCAGCCATTTAAACATTTGCCTCTCAATTGCTTGGTCTATCTGTCTTGGCTTTTCTCTGTCTGCAATTAGTCATGTCTTGATGCAACCTACTGCAAAATACTTGATAACTTCCATTTAAAATCAACGGACTCGGTCGAGGCCAAGTTCCAAAATTGTAGTTTTTATTAAATATTTCAGGATGTGGATGTGTCAAAGATGCTGCTTCACTTACGTCAGCAACGGATGAATTTTGTGCCAGCACTGGGGCAATACAGGGCGGTTTATCAAGCTCTCATCAATTACTTAAAAGGATCGAGACTCATTTAAAGGGCAGGCTGTGTCTACTCCTTCTTAGCTTTTAATTTTATTTATTTAGTCTTTGTTTGTCTTTTTGCTGTCTCTCTTTATCTCTCCCCTCCTCTCTTTCTTTCTCCTTCTCTCTCTCTCTCTCTCTCTCTCTCTCTCTCTCTCTCTCTCTCTCTTTTTTTGTTTTTTGTTTTGGCGTATCCCCTATTTTCAGTCATTTGGACCTTTGTTATGTTAGATATTGTATCGAGTTGAGTGCTTACTTACTGTTAGTCTAGATGGTGCCACCAACAGTTCAGCCCAAGGGCCGGGTCAACTATCAAACACCAGTTTGGAGACTTAATGCATGCTCAAGTTCCAAAATCAAGTTTTCGATTATTTACTTAGTACTATTTTATCCAGTTATTGTTTAGCATCACTTTGGTGCTCTACAGATAAGCATTTGTCTTGGTGGAAGGGGTGAAATTGGTTCCTCCATGCTAAAATAGGAGACATTTCTTGCTTTAATTTCGTCATCTTTAATATCAGCAGTAAGCTGAGATGTTTGCAAAACTGGTTAAAATGAACCGCTGCTTGAGACATATATATCCCTAGATTTATTTGTTCCTGTCCCATGAGATGTACTTGTCCCAATACATATCCATAGCTTGCTAGTAAGTTGATGATATCCTGCTATAGATAAATAACTGGGTTTAAAATGAGTTTTGAAACAGTTTCACTTCTTCTGTCCCTGAATCTGATGCAGAAAACCATCCATGAAACTGAGCAAGACTCATGATCTCGCATGCCAATGACATTCAGCAATTCAGCTGTTATTCAGTGTTTTTCAGCTATTATTTTTCAGTGTTCAGACATTTCATTCAAGCCAATTCAGCTGTCATTCAGTGCTCTCCAGCTGTTATTTTTCAGTGTTCTGGAAATTAAGATGATATTCAGTGTTTATCAGCTATTATTTTTCAGTATTACCAAAATTGGGCTATTACTCCATTTCGGAAAATTCCTTTTATCGACCTAAAAACTTTCTGTCTAAGCCTAAAACTATCTCTTTCCACTTTTACCAAAAATCAGCCTGTACATACATCTCAGAAAGCTTGACTCTCGTGGCAAGGGGAGGACAAAACCACTCCCCTCTACTGCTATCAATTTTTATTTGTCGCAGTTTGTGGCAAAACATAAAGTTTTTGTGTAACAATTGCTATAATTTTTTACAGGGGTGGCTAGAATGGATCATGGTTCCACAGTGCTGCTGAACTATAAAATGGTGCTGGTTTAAAAAATCACATTAATGCGAAATTAGAATTAATTTGTTAATCATTAGTACCCACGCGAGAAACCGTATTACATCTATTTATATATATTAATCTTTCGGTAAAATAATTTTCTCTGTATGAAATTACTAATAATAAGCACAGACATGCTAATAAAGCGGTTTGTCAGCCAATGAAAACACTGTCCTGTTCAAATTTGAAATTATTTGAAATCGGAATCTGATTTATGTGTGGCTAGAATAATGTTATGCTACAATATGATTTTCATATTTTGGAGGATTTATATTATTCCCCACCATTTTTTTTTGTTTTAGTTTTTATTTTTAGTTATTTTTAGTTTTTTTTTTTGTTTTTTTTTTCAGTTTATGGTTTTTTCATCAAAATTTAGAAAATCGGAATTTATGCAGAAATAGAAAGAATATTATTCAGCTAAAAGTATTTTAACTTTATAGAAAAATATAACAGTAGACTGAACTTGTTGCTGTGCTTATTTTGTTGTAGACTGTACCTACAGTCAATCCTTTTTCATAATATTTTCTTTTCGTAATCTTTAAATTAAAAAATAAACCGTTTGGTAATTGCTGTTACCTGTACATTTGGGCCAATACTATCTCCTAAAGTATAACTTGGCGTGTTGAGTTTCAAACCGCCAATTTGGTTTTAGCAGTACAAGTATCATATTTTAAATGTGAACCTTAAGATTGGTTACCTGTTTTTTAAATAGATTTTAGATTATCGGCAGAGTAGCCAAGAGGGTTTTAGAGCCCTTCCCACACTTTTGCATAACAAAGATGATGTGAATATGTCTGAATTTGACCCTAATGACGTTAATGTTTTTTTTTTTTGCGGAAAACGCACTTTTATATATGACAACATGTAAGTGGAGGGTAAATATTCAATTAAGAATCGCATTTTATTATTATTATTATTATTGTTTATTTTTTACCCGTCAAAAAAGGTACAAAAAGATGGAGTATCACAAAAAAAAAGGAAAAAAAAAACATCGAACAAATTACAAAGACGAGAAACAAAAACTCAATTATACACTGCACTGCAGGTACGTAAGAAATTTTACTTTTCAAACTCCCAAGTACCATAAGAAATATGAGCATCGTTGCATCAAGCCGCAATTGGTAAAAAAATTAAACCAAATAATCATCATGAATTAAAAATATAGAGTAGATAATCATAACTAGTCTAAATATGACAAGCAACGGTAAAACAATTAAACGACACTTTTGTCCGATGGTCTTGAATTCAGATCACTCAACAAATGATTCATTTACTCTGATATGCATAAATATGATCCCTGGCGTGGCCAGTTATTTGGTTTGGGAAGCGGGTCAGTGGTGTGACTCTGTAAGCTCAGCCAGAGTCGACCCAGCTCTAAATGGGTACCTGGGGAAGGTAAGCAGGAAGGGTTTGCGAAAGTACAGGATGGCTGGCCCCCAGACCCCCATTGCACTTCGTGGCTGAAGGGCCACGAAACGGAGATCAGCACCGCCGGTTTGGACCTTAAGGGTCTAGTGCCGTCATACTTACTTTACTTTTTTTTATATGCATAAATATCAGAAACAAGGAAATTATTCAATCACGGATTTTTTTTTACTTTATTACGTAAAAGAAAATGCTTAAAAGAATGGATAATTAATAAACAGTTAAATTATTAGTAATCTACGCAATATATTATCAGAGACAAATTGACACCAAGATTAAGAATAACCAGCGTCACATAAATTGGACTCTTGCGAAAAGGGACTAAATCATCATCCAATTTAAAATTGCAACAATTACAATGTTAACGCAATTACAGCTGACTTAATTAAATAAACAACCGACGATAAGATTATAAACTCCCACTTCCTAGATTTGAGGCAGGAAAGGCTTTCCTCATTTTTAATTAAGTCTTTATTTATTTATAACCCCTCTACCAAAAAAGTTAAATAGTGTAAAAAAGCCTCCATAACTTAATAAACATTGCGTGACATAGGAAACATTGTAGTTTCTTATGTGTGAATCTGAAATCTCCATAAAGCTTTGATTATCTTTTTGATGGATGTATAGTCTGTCCTGTATTTTATTTCATTGACGCCATTTTGTTCCATTAATTGATTTACTTTGACTACCTTTTAGTTGTTGCCTAACTGTTTTAATTTTTTAGTTTTTTTTTAGTGCCAAATGTTCTGTTACGTTCTTTAGTGTTCTTGTTAATATGTTAATAACTCTTACAGTGGCATATTATTATGGGTAAATGAATTTGGATAGGTCTCTCCAATCAGTAATAATATTATCTAATATCAATAATATAAGATTGGAAGATGGACCACCCTGAGGATTTTTTCTTGGCATGTTCTCGGGGGGGAGGGAGTGGTTTCCAAATGACTAAGTAATTCTTACATAACCGGCATTTGCTGAGTACAGTTTCCAAACACAAGGATGGGGGGGGCTGGAACTCTACTTGCCACACAGCTTTCCTTTTTATGTGGCACACGTAGAATAGCAAATGCACAAAAAAATTCTCTCATGACCTCCATTTTGCCAATATCTTCTTTTAAAAGAGTTTACCTTGTTTCCTTTAATTTGAGTATTTTTTAAGAATTTTTAGAAAAATTGTTTCCTTCAACAAACTTCTGGTGAGGATTCACACCAACACAGGAATTATGTAATTTCGAAGACCACACTGCCTTTCCATGACGATAAATATAATTTCGAAAAGGGATAAGTCCTTGTATTAGACAGTGATAATTCACTACAAAAATACTGTACATTTTGGTCACATGATCAGTGACTGTCATCAGCAGAATACTGTGTTTCTGCTGATGACGGTCTCTGTACATGTGACCGAAATATCCAGTATTTTTTTTAATTATCAATGCATTATAAAAGGACTTATCTCTATTCGAACTTTTTATTTATCAACACAAGGATGCGTATTGGCAGGAGGGAAGGGTGGTAAAGCTTCAAAAAAAAGAAAAAATATCAAAAAATGTTGGTGGGGACTCGTCCACTAAGACCATGTCTGGATAAGGATATATAAATACACCGTAAATCCCAGCACTTCCTTTTGCCCTTCTTCCTTTGGGACCTTTTAGATATCAGGCTTCGGCCTTCCCCACCCTCCAAAAAATAATGAATCGGATACTGAATCTCCAAGTAGCGTATAGGTTTAAAATTGAAGTATGCTGCTGTTTGGTTTTTGAAGTGTTGTTACTTTTCTTGCGACTATTAGCCATTTTTTTATGTCTTATTTTCAACTGTTGAAATAAAATGCACGTTTGTCTTTATTTCAAGCGTCTCCTCGTTTTTTTTTTTTTTTTTTTTTTTTTTTTTTTTTTTTTTTTTTTTTTTAGTAGTAGATTGATGGTATAGCTAGGCTCCAGGAATCAATATTGTCTATGCCGTAAATTTTTGACCAACATTTATTCTAGTACGTCTGAAAAAAAAGAAAGAAAAAATCTATGTTTTCGGGTGAACCAACACCACTTTGAACTATTACTCCTTAAATTCGTTGACTTTAAATAAAGTGTCAACCAATATCGGATTTAGGGAAGGATAGGGGGTTTTAAGTATCTTGTGTATCCGAGAAAGGGATTGTTGAGTCCGTATTTGGAACTGTTTCTCATAAAATTTGTTGATTCGTTTCAAATGGAGTTCTAACCGATACAGGGTGTCAGGGAAAGTAGGGGGCTTGGAGTATCTTAGACTCCAGAGGAAAGGGTCGACGTTTCTCTACTTTGAACCTTTTCTTTTCAAATTTATGGATCCCTTCAAATGAATGATCTTAATGAAAATCGCACTGTCAAACTCAGCATACCAGGAAACCCTAATAAAGAAGTTCCAAGGTCCTGTCTACAAAAATGTGGAATTATGCAAACGCAGTCATTCACTACCAAAACTTACGCTGTTGCGTTACTCCCATTTGGAGTAAACACAGGGGTCAGCCAATCCGAAGTGCAATGGAAAGGCCTCACAAAGTCATTCACAGAGGTGTAGTTATTGGACCTTTCAACAATGCTGAACCAAATGGCTACCTCAAAATTTTCATGGCATAGGAGAGGGAAGATAGTTGCCTCCAGTCTTTTTAGTCACTTAAAAGGACACTAAAAATTTTGATCCCCAGTCGAATGATCCCTCTCCTAATCTCCTAGGACCATTAGTACGATTCAATCACCGTTGCGAAAAAAAACAAATGAACACACATCGTAATCGTTCTTCTCGCAAGAAAAAAAATAAAATATTCTGGCATTCTTCTTCTTTTGCTTCCTACCGCCCAGTTCCAGAGGAATTGTCTACGGATTGTTTTGGGTACCATACTGACCGTATTTCCAACAGTAGGCTGTAGGAAAAGGGAGGTTCAATCCCGCTTTCCAGAGCTAACTGCAAAAATGCTTTTTTTGCAAAATATGATGCAAGAATTATAATGTTGCAATTTGAATTTTCCACTTGTGTTTTTCGTTACTTTGCAGGCTATTTAGTCTACCAGGCAAAAGTGTATCTCATCATATATGAAAAGATAATTTTTTTCCTTCAAGTGTTAACAATTCTTCGCGTCAATTAGCTTCATCACTAAAGGGAGCCAATGGTTTTGTCCTTCACGAAAGGCTGAATAATTTTAACCCAGAAGAAAAACTAGATGTACTTCTACTGTTGCAGCGATGTCCTATAGTGGCATAGTGGGATTGATCTCAGCTTCGTAATAAGGAGTTCTAACTTAGCTGCAGCAACACACTGCAGGGCTCAGAATTTCAATCCGGTGATGAGATTATGCGAAAACGTGTCTGTGCTAATCCAAACAAGAAAAAGATGGTGCAGAGATGGAAAATACGGTTGGCTTCCCACTTCATACCTACTTAATCTTGCTTATTTATATACAGAAGCTGTATAGGGATTTTTCGGAGGCATCAAGCAGAACCAAGACCCTTGTAATCTGCATCCCAGAACATGAGCATGGTTGCAGTAGTAGATACATACTAGTAGCTGAAAATTTGAAGAAAGGTTTTGAAAAAAAAATTGCCTAGTAATAAAAAAAAATTTCACATAAGCGTGATTCACGACCTATAACTACTATAAATGTCTGTCTTAAAATTAAAATTTTATTGTGAATATAAGTTTTCAATATTTTAACAGACAGCTTGTAGCTCCTTCAAAATGACAGCAGATAGAAATAAAAAGCGTACGGATAGAATCACTATAGTCGGAAAACCTGTACTGGAGGTTTTAAGCTCCCCATTTTGCAAAACAAGAAAAATTCTTGTTTTGTAAAAAAAACTTTCAAATATATAAGTTTCATCAAGTTTAGTCCTACCTATCAAAAGTTACGCGCCTGAAAAAAATTGGCTGATTTTCGAAAAAAAGGGAAACAGCTTCTAAAAGCTATAGAACCTTAATGAAAATTACACCATCAGATTCAGCGTATCAGAGAACCCTACTGTAGAGGTTTCAACCTCCTATCTACAAAAATGTGGAATTTTGTATTTTTTATGGCCGAAAATATAATAAATATGTCTTTTAGAATGACTTAATCCCCCAGAGTCCCCGGGGGGAGGGCTGAAAGTTATGAACTTTACCCAATGTTTACATATAGTATTGGTTATTTAGAAGTATACAAACATTTTCAAGGGTAATTTTTTCTGGTAGTGGGGGGGGGGGGGGGTCGGGGGTTATTATTATTATTATTTATTGGAAAACCCGTCATACAAAAAAGGAAAAGACGGAGCAATAAGCAAAACAACAAAAAAAAGCAATACACATAAACTTAGGAGTTATACATGTGGTTTGTAGTGACGAACGCTGGAGCTAAGATCTAAATCAGCACTTAGAACAAATTACACAAAACGAGAAAGAAAAACACAATTATACACTGCTCTGTAGGTACGCGACATGTTTCTTTTCTTTTTTTTAGACTCCTAAATACTGAACAAACATAAATAATATGAACATCATTGCATCAAGCCGTAATTGGTAAAAAAAAAAAAAAA
>JAQQPU010001452.1:0-11465 GCA_029168905.1 Artemia sp. Kazakhstan ARC1039 | reverse complement strand
AAAACACTAATTACACTAAGCGCGAAAACAAACACGCGAAAAAAAAAACACGCGAAAAAATTACAGTTAAAATCTCCTATAATAATGCAACACTTACCTAACAGGCGAATCTTTGAAAGGCAAGACCCTAGTTTCTCACACGCAGAAGTAAATAAAAATTCCGATTGGTCATTGCGATAATCTGTTGGGAGATAGACGTTTACAATAACATACTCGACCGGCACGAGGTCCTAACAAGCATCGCAATACCACCCGAGGGGCGGCCACTAGAAGCGGATCGTTTAGCGGGCACCGAATAGCTAGTAAAATTATTGTCAATTTTCAGAAGGCCTAAACTATGACTCGTAAAAAAATGTTCTTGCAAGCACAATACGTCACAATTCGAAAGCAAATCTTTTATCACCGGAATTTTGACTAAAAGTCCACCATTAATATTCCACGAAAGTACAGCTTGCGTAGTAGTAGACACATTCATGTCATACCATGGGCTTTGCTAGTTGACTGTTGTTATTAGGACACTTTACACTGTAACAAGTACGGCCGGTAACTTTACATTCTAGACAGAACATTTTTTCCGAACACGGAGAGGCACTGTTTGAGGTGTGATCGCATGATCCACAGCGAGAGCAGAGGGCCCGATTAGAGCACTGCGAGGCCAGATGCCCAGTCTTATGACATGAGAAACAACGCTTTGGGAGATATACAAATGCTTGTGCAGAAAGCTTTTCGTAGCCAACTTTCACAGAAACTTTTAAGAACTGATCCAGGTTTTGTTTTGACTCAAAGTAGACCTTGAACACTCGGGACTTTCCGCACTGTGAAACTTTCACGCAATTTGGTACAAGAGATTTTACTTGATTCTCATCGTATTCGATCGGTACACCTTTCAGGATCCCTATAAACAGTGGGGATTTCACACTCACCGAGATGCCTGAGGTACTGTTTTTAGCATTCTCGGCAATTTTATTCGCTGCACGCTTTGACTTAACAACAAGTTTCCATTCCGAAGCCGATTTTTTAAGTTCACTTATTTCACCTGAGGCCTCAGGGCAAAGTTTATCGACGAAGTCCTTACGAGCATTAGGTGAGGTCAGGTTTGCAGGACAGTTTTTTAGTATAACGGCAAAAGTAGGAGCTGGGGCAGGGCTAATTGTTACGTTGGTATCAATTCTAGCTGGCCAAACAGGGCCTGAATGCGTCGCATTCTCTAAAAAGCCATCAATTTTCCGAGAGAGTTCATTAACTTTCGAGACTAAAGTAGCCGAGACTGCCTCCCTGATTGTTGGTGTTTCAGAAGGTGAGAATATAACAAAAGTGGGAACAGGCAAATTATCCTTTTCTGTCTGATTTAACTGTTTACAAATGTCAAATACATTATCTTCATCCTTTGCATTTTTCACATACCGGCTCTGAATATTCAGCTCTTTATACAGAAACTCTTTAGCACTGATAATAGTACACTGATCAAAAAAACTTACAGCTTTTCCGATAATCAGATCAATTTTCGCACCATCAAGCATAGATCTCGTGACAAAGTTCAGTAATGGGTTTAAAATAATTTTCCTATTTTGATCAGTCATTGCGCAATCTAATTATCATAGCCAGGGACAGTCGAGTAAATTTAAACAATAGAGAACAGTGTCCTGAAGACGTTTCTTTACTCTAGCATCAGATCTTAACTTTAATTGTAGGTAAATTTCACTATTCAAGGACTCTGTATATATGTATCATAATATGAATGCACTCTAGAATCCGCTATTGAGAATTATTATAGATGACGCTATTTTGCTTCCAAACAAAGAGCATAAACTAGTAACAATGTTATAAGGCAACTCCAGTTAAATAAATCTATTCTTCAGCACAAATTATATGAGAAGAATTGAAAACTGTGTTTTCAATTCTTGGTTGTATGAAAATATACAACACTGCAGCAACTTCAGATCTGAAGGCTCTCAAGATCATCGGTTTGTCTGTCCTTGAAGTCAGCGCTTTGACGTCTGACCTGAAAAGAAGCCATCTATTGCAGACTGCTGTGTCAATAAGCCCCCAGAAGATTCTCATATACCATTTTCGTGTCCGAAGATGAGTTCGGAACATCTCCGCCAGCATGTCTGCTAAATCTACGCCACCCATATGACGGTTGTACTCATAAACAATGGCTGGCCTTGAAACTTTAACCCTGGATTTATCCTTAACGTTCCAGCGTCTGCACGTATCCTGTGGCGTTATTCCTGCATACTTCGAAGCCAAGCAAACCGTGTTGTTATCTAACCGTTTCACTACAATAACGCCAGAATGAATGTCAGTCCTGTAATCTGACGTTCCTCTCTCTCGTTTCTTCATTTCACCATCTGTGAGGAGCGGGCAGCCCTTCAGTCGCGCTTTGTTCAACGTACCAATGCAAGGGAATCCTTTAATTTTGAGCAAACTCATTAGATTCAAGCTCGAGAACCAGTTGTCAAAGGAAATCTTGTAGTTCATTTTCTCTGGCAACGTACTCATCAGACGTAAAACTATGTTGCCTCCGACTCCAAGATCTGGCTCTATGTCCTTTTCAACAAGAGTGCCCTTCCCTTGGTAAACTTCAAAATCATATACAAAACCTGACACACCAGCTCTTGTGAACACTTTTATTCCCCACTTCGTCGGCTTTTTCGGTAGATATTGTCTCAATTTTCTTCGCCCCTTGGAAGGAATCATTTGCTCGTCAATTGAATGGTGTTCTTCGGGGCTGACTTCAAGAAACTTGGAACGGATATGACTCAGGACGGGTCAAATCTTGTATAGCTTGTCATATCCTTGTTCTCCAGGTTTCTTAGCTTTATTGTTGTCGTTGAAACGAAGAAAACGTTTGATCTTGTCAAACCTTTGTCGGTCCATCTTGTCGGCAATTTGAGGGTATCTGGTGGCTGCTTCCCACTGCATTTGATAATAGGGAAGTTTTATCACTCCCAATAATAGAATAATACTCATGAAAACTTTTAGCTCTTCGGCAGTGAGGCAGAGGTTGCATCCCTCAGTTTGAAGTGCAAAAACGTTACTTTATTCAACTATCAGCTCAAGAAGTTCATCGTCAAAGAATTTTTGGAAGTATTTCAGTGGAGTCTCCAAGATGCCTGGAACTTGGCGAGGCTCTCCTTTCCAAGACAGATCAACTTTTTCTATCTCTACTTTTCTCCAGCCGAATTTTTCTTGGAATTTCGATTTCTTCTTTGATTTTCCGGTACTTGCTGTTACCGGTTGCTGTTGCTGACTGGAGGGTGGAGTTTCCCCCGAGTCATCGTCACTGGGTTCAGTGTTAGCCTCCACGTCATTCTGATTCAAGAAGAAGTGGAGATTGTCCAGTAGAGGCAACAAGTCTGCATCAGTACCATCGATAAGATCTTCTGGAGACAGGAAGTCTGGATCATCGTCATCATCAGCGTCAGACAAGTCCGACAACGTGTCTTCTCGAATGTCAAAAATATACTTGACCACCTCTTCTACGTCAATTCGGCTATTTTGAGCTCGTTTGCTTAGTCTGTCGTAAGGTTCCGCCATCTAAAAAGAAAACAAAAATTAGTTATTCGTTTTACAATTTTGAGCCACGATCGTCCGATGTTGTATTTTTACAACAGGAGGAAGTTTATCTTGCTACTGATCCAAATTCTTGCACATTTCGTGAATTTCAACTGCAGTAATTCTAAACGGTACAAATTTTATACGCATATGACATGCAAGGAATCTCCCACCTTTTCGTTTTGTTTCCAGTTTCTAGCTTAGAAATTGCCTACCTTTTCATTTGTTTTTCTTATCCCTCTGTTTGGTGACTCACTGTTTAGGCCACATGTCACACAGCAGCTCCCCGAAGGTATCAATCGACTGCCATCTTTCAGCCCCATCGAAAGATGTTGATAAACGCAGTATTTTTTTTACAGCAAGATGACAGTCCAAGCTCGAAAAGTACAGTGTTGTTTTTTTACAACCATTGCCTCTATGGGGTTAATCTACTGTGCACGAGTGTTTTTTCACCATAAGCGTGTTTTTCACCATACGTGTTTTTTCAATTAGTTAAGTGCATGAAACAAGCTGAGAATGTGGCTGTCCCCCTTGTCCGGGTTAAACTCAAAACTCGAAGTCCAATTAGGAAAGAAGACCCAGTGTCTTAAATCCATCAAAAATCGTCCTAAACTCTGGCTTCGCATCTGGATTGCGTGTGGGTGGCCATTGCGATGCCATGTAATTGATATAAAAAGTAAGACAAAACGGAGTTTAAACGGTATATTCGTTTGGTTCGATATAATGGTGCTGAATTCCCTAAAAGTGCAGTACAATAGAAAGAAGTCATTAATGCTTCTAAATTTGATTCATTAGGGACCAGTGATGTTATCCCAGATTCGTCTTGGCTTAGGCATTATAAAAATATTTTTTGTAAGATTGAGTGTTTAAGTGTTCATTATCATTTTCAGTGCTTAGTTTATAAATTTTTGTCACCTAAATTTTTGCAACGTCATTTTATTCCCCTCTCAACTAAAAGTATTGTTAATTGTATGCTTAAACTTAAGTCTAAATCGAGTGATCTTGATGGGATTAGCGCTCACCATTTACATTGTGATTGTCCGGCACTAGTCGCTTAGCTCCAGTTACTTAGCTCCAGTCTTATGTTTGTCAATGGTGCCTGATTCCTTCCTTTGCGAAACGGTAACTTCGATTCTTAAACGTGGAAGAGACCCTTTTGATTGCATTTCTTGTAGGCCTATCACTGTTGCTTGCAATATTAGTAAGGTTTTTGAATATATTCTACTCCCATATATTATTGAACGAACTGAGAAAGACTCGAACCAATTTGGATTTCAACCCCGTATTGGGTCCCAACATGCCCATAAGGTTTTAGCTTCAACTCTTTATAATGCCCAGTCTAAAGGTTATGAATTACATATTTTTGCTTTGGATTTGCCTAAAGCCTTCGATAGTATTTGCCATGCACAAATGTGGCACTCTTTGTCAAAGTTTGGAGTGAACCCTTCTGTCATATATGTACTTAAATTGTGGCATAGTAATTCGTTTCTTCGTTTAAAATCGGGTACAGGGTACTACGGTAATATACCAGTTCAATCTGGAGTACGACAAGGTGGATTGCTATCACCTTATCTATTTAATGCTTGCATTCAAAATGTGTTATTAGGAATCAAGCCTTCGTATTTTTATAATTTATCTGATGTGTCTTATGTTGCGTGTGCGGACGACCTGCTTTTGGCATTATCTTTGCAATGTATTTCTATGATGTTTCGGGATGTTGGTCTGTTTTTGAATGTTGATAAATACGAATATTTAGTTTTCAAACCCAAATCATCAGCTCAAAATTTGTCCTGTGGATCTTCAGTAATTCGTAATGTTACGAGTTTACGGAGGTTAGGAATTAGTATTTGTTGTACACTCACTTTTTTGCGACTTCAACTTCTGAGAGATGTTAAAGAAAAGTTGAAGATCGGATATGCGAAAATTGTGCTTGGCCGTGGAAAATATTCATGCCGGACTTTAGCTAAAATGTATTCCACATATTGTGACCATTCTGTTTTGTTTTTAAGTGGAATGTATTCGTTACTGAATAAGAATTATTTGCGCCAGATCCGTATTGCTTATTTTAGATATTGCAAATTTTTACTGTACCTTCCCACTTCATATCGTAATACACGTTATCCAATCGTTTGAATTTCTTAGTAGTAATTAAACAAGACATGCCTTTGTGTCCCAAGGCTCAAGCCATAATATTATCCGTGTGTTTTTGTCAGTGATTAAGGTTTAAATTATCTTTGTTTCTGTGCATTTCATTTTTCTTTCTTTTTAGTGTACTTGACTCCGCTTGTTTTGTATAAAAGTGGGTTATGAATAAATTATTATTATTAAATCTTTGATCAGATTGAATTTTAAAACAATTTTTTCCCTGTATTGCTTGCAAGCAGTAACGTGTATTAGGGAGGGACAACAGGAACAATCCCCCCCCCGATATCCTTATAAAATCGAAAAGAGAGATTTGTATGCAAACTCTTAACAGGGAAAATGCCACTGTCATGGTAGCGACAGGGCCGATGCCCCTTTTCTAATCGAAAAGGGTTTTCGTTTATCACAAACATGTAGGTGGAAATAAAGATCTTGTATATTAGTGAAAATTTGGTTCCCCATGGCTAAACAACAGGTCGCAGCAACAGCTTTTGGGCAATATTATGTAAGAATACAAGGTCATATTCGATTTTAGATCCTGATTTGTATGAAAATCGTAATTTCGGGTGAATCTCTGGCTAGTTTGAGGTATTTATGGTACTAAAAACAGTCGTAAATTGTGGGAAAACAACAACATTTTTTTGGGCTGAAGTAACATATTACTCTGAACAATCCCTGAGTAGTGCACATATGGCGCATTAAAAGAAAAAGAGAAACCAGGAAATGGAGAGAGAAAGTAAAATAAAAAATATGATACAATATTTTCATTGTACTTTGCCAACGATCCTCGTGTTGTGTGAAGTGCAACACACGAGAAAAAATTGGGACATAGTGCAATTTTTTGGTCATTAGTACATTTTCCGGACGATTTTCGCGGTACTTTTTGTTTTGAAGCGTTGGCAACACTGCTTATAATTACGTGAATCGCTTTTCGGCCTTTGACTAATACCAAAGTGTAGTATTTATTCTTATCAGCTTAGTATCTGATGCGTTCCCTACATGGGACCCAGAACTTTAAACTGATTTTTGGAAATTGCAGAGAGGTCGGGGCTTACTCCGCTCCCTCCAGCTTCCTAGTCTTAGAATAATAGGGAAACCATTTTTTATATCTGAAAAAAATAGTATATACTTTATAAGAGCTGATAGTGGAAAACTGAAGCTGCTATTTTGAAAAATTATGTCGAGACTTGATTCATTGATATGGAAAAGTTATATACACCTGCAAAAGTTGAGTATACCTGCACCTGTTTCACCAATTTGAGCCTCTGAGTCGCATTTAAGACAACTCAATCTATGTCGAAAGACATTAGTAAAATTTTTTGAGTAGTGGAGGACTGCGTTTGTGTGGACTAATGAATTTTTATGGAATTTTGACTGCTTAGCTAGTAATTCATTGTTCTAGATATTATAATTATTCAACACAGACTGAATTCATTTTGTTGATGATTAAAGTACATTTTCTTAAACATCAAAAGAAGATATTTTGGTAAAAAAAATTGGTCTCGTCAGGTTTGGTCCTTGTTTCTATATCAGGTCTTGCCGCAGTTTTTTAATTTTACATTTCAAATCTAGTAGGGGCTTTGCAAGGGGTTTTCCTTTATTACAATTCTTTGTTTAAATCGTATGACCCTAGATGGTCTAAAAGGGAGTCAAGTCCAAGTTACATTTTGTCCTCGTTTGTTTTAGAAACTAACAATTGCTGGATTTATTATCCTTTCAGTATAGCCACTTAGGCTAAAAAATAAAGGGCAAAGCAATGCTCAAGAAATCTGAGTCTTCTTCACCTTAAGAAAATCAAAAGAAACTACCGTCTTGGAATGCAACTTCCCTCGTACTACCTTGCTTCTTCTAAGTTTTTCTAGCTAGAATCCATTTTTAAGGGCTTCTTTCTCATTTTCTATTACTTTTCTAGGATTCAAGGTATTTTGAAAAATTTATGCTCAAATTCTACTATAAAACTGGATTTATACTCGAAGGCCATCTGTTCTTCTTAACAGTCAGGCTAAACTGTTAGCAACAAGACGGAAATGTAAAATTATTCAAGTAAATAAAGAATGAAAAGGATAAATATCATTAAAATTAAATTTAACAATTATTTACCCGATAATGTTTCACTGTTTTGTAGCTGAGTATTTTGCATGGGTGACTAAAAATCCAGCTTTTGTGTCCATATTTGGAAAAAAATTAATAATGTCACAATATAGCTCGTGACTTGTTTTTTTTAGCATTTTTGTTAAGGAAGCCGGCGCCCCCCCCCCGCAATTTTGTTCATCCCCCTCCCCTCTGGATACAGCCTTGCCCTTCTAATTTCCATGAACTGACGCCATTGCAAAATACCTGTGGGGTCAACTGGGGGAGTGGACACCTGCAATATTTGTCTATCTGGATATGCCCTCCCCCCCCCCTAATTTTTATGAATTGAAACCATTGATCAATAGCAGTGGTGTCACCTGGTGGAGTGGGCATTTTCTCCAGATGTATTTACCTGAGACTCTTAGATTAAAAAAAAAATCATTTTGTGCTATTTTCATTGGAAAAGGGTGCGCTTTTTTGGGTATTTTTGTTAAAGAAATTGAAAACACAGTAAAATTGTCTTCTCTGGATTTTGACTAACACTTTTCTATCCCCCTCCCCCCCCCCTTACACACTAATACCGTGATTTGATGTCATTCATCAATGCTGATTCAAACTATTGTTAGCTAAAGTGCAAAGATCATATATCTCTAATTTAAGGCTTAACCTTTCTGATTTGGTCTTTTCCACTTTAGTCTCTGTGCTGGACTTTAAAATATAGGCAATTTACTTTCAAAATTCAAAACTTTGTATAAGCCTTAATTGAAAAATTTTCCGCTTGCCATCAAAATTTTAAAATGAACTTTGAGATAGTGGGAAATGTTTCTACTGTTTAGAAAAATCCAAACACAAGCTGATAAATTAATTGAATGTCATTTGAGCATTACAACTGAAATTAAAATTGTGACAAACTTTGTTACTCGTATTCTGTTAATTTTCTTTGATAACCCTTACGCGATTATTGCTTCTCGGCTTATTGGCTAAAATTAAGTGGAGTAACTGTTCTTATCAGCTTAATATCTGATACGGAGAATATTAAACTAATTTTTGGCATCCACAGGACAGTGGGGGTTTGCACCACCCCCTTTACCTCACGTGTTAGCCCGGTATTGCACTATGTCTGTAATCTGCAAAACCCTATCGTGGGGAAGCCTAAGCTCATGCACCCTATTCAATTTTAACTGTCAAGTATTCCAACTTTTGTACACAAAATAATTGTAAATTGTTAGTCGAGAAATTTATCATCGTTAAACCATTTGAGATATAATTTTTTTTACCATTATAATCAATTTTCAAAAACTCATGGAAATTTTGAATACTATCTGAAATAACAGACACATACAAATAGATGGCTGAGCCTAATATTTGGTATGGGGCCCAAACCTGGGATTGTATCGGGGATTTTATTTTGAGGGGGGGGGGGATGTTTTAAAATAGGATTTTTTTCGGGGGGTTACAAAAACCACATCAAAAATATGTTTCTATTCATGTTTGTTACGTTTTTATGTATAGGAAAATATTTTGGAGGAACTTCAAACCCCCTAGCCTCCCCCCCCCCCATTGACAAGGCCTATCCCAGAATATTAAGCTGATATCCAGAACATAATTGAAAATGTATTATTCACCTTCGACTATTTGATGGGGGGTCAGCGAATTCTTTCATCGAGCAAGAACATTGTTTCCAGGAAACTCAATTTCCAATAGAAAAGACGAAAAAAAAAATTAACAGAAAAACGAATAAATTATTGACTAAAATGTGACTCCCAATAATCGAAGGGCAGTTCAACAGTGAATTTCGTTATTGTAAGTGCAAAAAAACTGCTAAATACATTTCTAGTCTTTAACAATTTAAAGCAAGGGTAGCTCGAAGGGGGGGGGGACTCGCCCCCGGTTATCGTGAAGTCGTGTAAGTCGTTTATTTTGACCTCATTGAGGTCCCAGGTGCTCAATTCTGAGGCAGTCTAAGTTGTATTTCCTTCTCCTGGAAACACTTTTGCATTTTCAAACTTCTTGGTAAAGAAACGACTGATTTTGACAAAACTCGGCTTCATCTAGATACCAAATACCGAAGTCGCTTATAAACAGAATAGAGTCGTTTTATTTTATCGTTTCATTTTAATTTTCTAATGTCGTTTTCTAAAGTCCTTTAAATAACAATTCATTGATTAAAAACCTGCGTATTCTCGCGCATGATTCGCTTTTGTCTGGTCGTTCATCTAGCCCCTCCTTTTTTTGAACTCATTTAAGTCGTCTACTTTGGCCTTGTGTAGTCTTCAGGTGAAGACTGTCAGAGACAGTCTAGGTCGTATTTTCCTTCTCCTTAAAAGACTTTGGGATGTTCAGTGTTTGATTGTGGCCTAGCTTAGCTTCAGTCGAAGATACCAGTAGTAGAAGGGCCTTATTGACTCGTGACCCCACCACGTGGTTTATGGTTTTCTCACTGAGAATGAAAAAACATGAATTTTCTCACTTGAAAAACCAGGAATTTTGATGTTTTTATGGTTTTTGTCAGTGAGAATGGAAAAACAGAAACTTTCTCACTTTCATGGATGTCAACAGCAATTTATGTATGTTTCATGGTTTTTGTCAGTGAGAATGGAAAAACAGTATTTTTCTCACTTTGCTGTCAGTCATTAATCAAATTGTTTCCAGGCAAAGCTTAATAATGTCTGACAGGTACTGCTCCAGGAATAGATCCAAGTCATTAATGTCTTTGCCTCGGAAACAGCTCTTTTGGTCGAACTCCAAAGGATATTAATAACCAAAGGCCATGGAAACAATTCTCCAAGAAACATCTTAGCGATGAATTGTTTTAGCGCGGGAAAGAGTTTCCTAGTAATTTGAAATGCATTAGCACAGAGATACCAAAAACAAAAAGAACACGCTGAATTACGTTTAGGGATTATTTGGGCGAAACTGTTTTAGACAGGTTATGGAACTATTTCGGCGAAAGAGTTAGAGACATTTTAAAAGAAGATTTTTGAAGAGATTTTAGAAGAGAATTTGAGGGTGAAACTCTGTGGTCGTTATAATACACAAGTTTCATTTGAACAGTGTTGTGAGGTCCTCTAGCCCAACCCCAAAGGCTTCCAATCCTCCTAACACAACCCCGAAGGAAGCTCCCGATACTCAAAGGTCCCCCAAGCTCCCAAAGAGCCCAAACACCCTCCTCAGACCCTTAAAGGCCCTCCTCTGGTCCTCAAAGGGCCCCCGGACCCCCAAAGGTCCTCCGGACCCCAAACACCCTCCTCAGACCCTCAAAGGCCCTCCTCTGGTCCTCAAAGGGCCCCCGGACCCCCAAAGGGCACCCCGGACCCCAGAGGCCCTCCCCCGGTCCTCAAAGGTCCCCCGGACTCCAAACGCCCTCCTCAGACCCTCAAAGGCCCTCCTCTGGTCCTCAAAGGGCTCCCGGACCCCCAAAGGGCACCCCGGACCCCAGAGGCCCTCCCCCGGTCCTCAAAGGGCCCCCGGACCCCAAACGCCCTCCTCAGATCCTCAAAGGCCCTCCTCTGGTCCTCAAAGGGCCCCCGGACCCCCAAAGGGTACCCCGGACCCCAGAGGCCCTCCCCCCGGTCCTCAAAGGTCCCCCGGGCCCGAGAAGCGCCGCGGGGCAGGAATGCGCCACATGGGGATGCGCCGCAGGGGGATGCGCCGCGGGGTCAGGAAAGCACCGCAGGGGATGCGCCGCAGGG
>JAQQPU010001451.1:69056-81838 GCA_029168905.1 Artemia sp. Kazakhstan ARC1039 | reverse complement strand
TTTTTTTCTCCACCTTCATACAATCCAATCACTAATTAGAATCATTCACACTCCTATTATTCAAAACATTAATTAATATCGTTCATAGTGTCCAATTTGCGAATCTCATTACCCCTTTTTACTCTTTGAAAGAGTTATTCAAACTGTGAAATGCTACAACACGACAGTCTATTTCATAGGCAAAATATTTGAATTCCTTTTATTCAAATCAAATCATCTATCAAGTTATCAAAAAAAATATTTGAATATATTAAGTTATAGGCAATACTGGTTTAGAAAAACTAGAATAGTGACATAATTTCACTTTATCGACCCTCAAATTCCATTATGTGAGGGAGCTCTGAATCTCTTTGAAAAGGTGTAGAGCTTCTATAGAATAACGTAGAAATTGCTATACAGGGTACAGAAGTATAAGGCCATGTGAGGGAGCTCTGAATCTCTTTGAATAGGTGTAGAGGCGTGATAGAATAACGTAGAAATTGCTATGGCAGTACGCAAATAGCATGGTCCTATACCTGCAATCAAATAGCATGGTCCTATACCTGCAAGCAAATAGCATGGCAATTGCTATAGCTTTATGCAAATCCAGAAGGCGCATACTACTGTTATCGCCTGGTTCAACTACTGCAATTATTGAACATTATCTACATAGTGGTAAATATTTTGTCAGTGTTATTATCTATTTCTCATAATCCTATTAATCTTTAATCTTTTTAAGTAATCTAGAAATTGAGCTGGTAAAATCGCTGCATTTACCAACTGAGCACAAGATTTCGACAGGCTAAGATTTAAATAGTTGTCATCTCAGAATGTTATCTTCCTCAATTCATCTTATCACCATATTAATTTAATTTCATCCAAAAAAATTGCATGGGCCGAGTTTATCCCCCCCCCTCTGCTCGTAACGCCTCTGGTTCTAAGGTCTAGATCGAGAAGGCTTAGATACAAAGTTTAAGTGAACGTAACTCGACCAGAACTAAATGATATGCAAGGTACTCTATCTCATCTCTTTGATCTCGTTGAATAATCTCGTCATGTGGATCAGCTAAAAGAGATAGAATACATTAAAAATAAAGCAGATTTTTAACCATTGAAGAAAAAGCCACGTGAATGAAAACAAAAGAACACTTTAATTTGTACGACAACATGTGCCTGCTTGTAGACTGTCTCCTCAAAACTAGATCACCGACAAAAATTAAATTCTGAGCCAAACGTTTTAATGCTTTTTCCCTTTGAATTTTCACAATATTCTCTTGGTGCTAATGAAAATCACTAATAAAAGCAATAATCACTAAAAATTACTAAGCAAAAAAAAAACACCAGGGATAAAATAAATCCCAGAAAACTGTGAAAAATCACTAAGGGTGGCAACGATGCATCCATACGAACCTAGGTTTCCGCTATGGGCTAAATTCTAACCAACCCATTCAGGTGCTAAATCCAGAAAAAAATACTGTCCCAGGATGGTATAATTATCCAGCCTGAAAAAACTTTTCAGAGTAAATTTAGCTCGAACTTTATTTTGTTTTAGTTTTGGCCAAGTTTTAGCGCGACCCATTCAATTTAGCGCATCCCAAAAATATATTTTCGCTACTATTGCTCAGCATAGGCGCATGTTGATTAAAGGTGAGACGTTGGAAAACGCTAGCAAGTAAATAAAAGAGAAACTGGCCAAAGATCCTTGAAAGCAATAAGTTATGCAAATGATATTGAAACTAGATTCTCGAACGAGAACACGTAACAGTTTTCCACATGCTTTGGTATCTATTTAAGCTATGGTTTCTGTAAAACTTATCTTCGCCGAGGTTAGTTTTATTCTTTTTTTTGTTACAGCTTCGTAGCATTATCAATTAGTTAAATAGTCTTAATGCTATGGTTATAATGCCAGTTTTCCGGATAATTTTTAAAACCATATGGACTTACCAGTAATTTGACAACTTTGTAGTTGGGTTTGGATAGAATATGTTAAAAAAAAAATAGCCGCATATGTTGGCTCTTTATGAAACAAAGACAATTTCAATTTGTCTCGGGGAGCCAAGGATTTCCCCAAGCAACGGGACGGGGGAGAGAAGAGGTCGGCAGAACGTCCAGTTTCACACCTTTTTCTTTCTTTATTTTTGGGACGCATATTACAATTTTTGATCGTTAGGGTAGGTAACATTGTAGGCACGCAAATAGGATGGTATTTCGACACGGTAAAAGTTCAGGAGGGAGGAGAAGGGACAAACTCATCAAAACCTAGATTACAGGTAAAATGGAGGAAAGCATGGGATATGGGGAGATAACGACTGGAGCCATAGCTGAAACCGAATAAAGAGCAAACCACGGCCTATAGCAAGAGAAATCTTGAAAGCGCATTTTATAAGTAACTGGTCTAGTGGGAAGCATTTCCAAAGCACGCTGATTCGGAAAAATAAATAGTGCGTTTGATTCGTCGTTCGAAAAACAAGCAAAATTGTTCTTCAAGTTTCTTTTGTGCACTGGGACTCCCTTGACCAAGGGACATCTGAATATAAATTTCAAGCTGTTTGGAAGATAAGTTTTTTGGTTCATTTTTGTGTCTAGATTCTGGTGGACTAATATTTGAAAGAGCCACATTTTTCGGCTTTCTCGCTCCCCTCCCTCAAACACAAAATTTTCATTCCCTCGGACCCCCAAACCACCAAACTTTCCCTGGAAGCTTTAATTCATAATCATTACCGCAAAAATGTTCGCCTGAAATATCGACGGATGGGCCTGAATAAAAATTTTAACTTCATCCCTTTGTAGGTGTCGAGGGTAAGCAAATCGCTTACTGGACAAACAAATCAAAAGTTAAAAAACACGTTTTAAAAAAAAGGTCTAGTGAGAAAAAAAGCCTTTGAAGCTTTTTCAGCTATAGTAACTATCATCTAGGTTAGTCTTAATAAAAAAAGGTTTATTGCAAAAACAAATTTATGGGAATTTCGAAAAAGCCGAAAACTTCTCGAAAATTATTTCAGAAAGAAATGGAACGAGTAAAAATTATGTTTAAAAAAACTAAGTTATTCTTATGGAAGTAAAAAGCGAACTTGAGACTTGAAACGAACAAAAACATTTTTGTTCGTAATATGCGAAGCAATAATTATTCCTTCGCAGATTATGCAAGACATATCTACAAAGCTAGCTCAAATAAACTGGATCGTGAGATTTTCCAGCGTCTGTAGATTTCAAATATTTAGCGCTTTATTGAAAACTGAGCTTGCTAGAGTTCTTCATAGAATTATAATTGTACAATAGAATTTATCGATATCATGGCCGATGAAAGACTATTCAGATCCCTATAAGTTAGTCTATTATTTTCTGCAGGCTAATTACTGAATTTTCTGCTCCCGAGAGAATATGTTGTTTTTGGGGTCAGTTTAGAATGGATGCCTAGGAAATATGGGTCTTGGTATATATAAAACAACGTAAGCCCTGTTCAGAAGCCGAATAAGCTAACAATATAACAATCATAATAGGAGGATCTAAGGGACATGGAGAGCAATACCCCCCCCCCCAATAAGCAAATGCAGAGTTATGATTTTAGATAATAGGGTAAATGACCCCCCCCCCGTAACAAGGCACAATAGCGTACATTGTTGAGTGATTCTCAGTGGGAAAACATTGTAACCCTGAAGGAGTTTGGCTTTTTCAACTAACAGGTCTTATTAGCAAAACTCTTGATGGTAAACGCGTGGTCTAAGGAAATATAAAAGAACAAACTGTAGTAAAATATGACATCTGCAAACACTTCAGAATGAAGATAGCCTACGAAGCAATGAAGCAGGAACACATTTTTGGTACTTGTGCATTATATCTTACACACGAAAGAAGTCAATTTTGTTGAATGCTAGTGAAATAAAATAAAATAGGATGAAAATATAATAGTTTAGAAGCAAATTTGGGCTATATATTTAAACATTAGGGGTGGGGGGGGAGGTAAAACATAACATATATTAAATACGTAACCTAACCTAATCTAACCTAACCTAGGTACCTTCCCCCCCCCCTAGACCCCAAAAAACAATAGTTTAAATATTGTAAAAACAATGAGAAACCACGCTTTGCGATCCGTTTATCCATTGCAAATACCCGTTTGACTGGTTTCCTTTCGTGTTTCCCCACAGAGCATATAGCGGTGTGCAGGATATAATGCACAAGTACCCCCATTTCATTACCAACTACAGATTTGAATTTGTCTATCATATAGTAAAGAAATGTCTCTTAACCCCTTTCCTACGGCAGCTAATATTCAGTTTGAAGTTACTAAAATTACAATAAACTGCATGAACTGAAACTGTTAGACTGACCAGTAGGAAGAAGTGTGAGAGAGACACTTTTTAGGAAAGTGAGAATAAGCGATAACGACATGTACTTCTCATTCCTTGTTTTTGTAAATAGGCTACATGAAACAGAGTTTTGTTTCTAGAGAACCGCTTGACTGGTTCCATACTAAATTGAGTTTAAACACATTCTTCTTTTTTGTCAAACACAACAAAAGAACAACAAAAACTGACTAAAGAAAAAGCAAAAAATAGGTCTAATGCAGTCAAAAAATGTAAGGGGAGAAATAACGAGATTAAAAAAAGGGAATATGACGCCTGTGTCAAATAAGGAGTCTCCGGCGCCGATGAGAAAAAAGAAAATTAAAACAAACCAACTATATAATAGGTAGGTATTACCACCAAATTCGGTGGCATTTTTTGTAATTGGCAGAAAGATGGATGAACCAAGCGAGACGGGGCGGGGAATGAGAACTGATTGTCCTTTCTTCTCATAAAGATCGCCCAAAAAGGAGTGAAGAGTAGGTTTTGACAGAGGACGATAAATTCTTCATTTCTTCCGAGCAGGTCGGTTGCCCTCTAGTTTAAAATTCCTATCTACACCCATAACAACAAAGCGGCAATGACTGATCTTTTTTTCTTTTTTTTTTTGCTAAGTTATTTGTTTATGGAGTTAATCGGTTTAAAACACGAGCCCATTAAATGCTCTCAATAAAGAAACAATTAAAACGACCGGTACAAGATAATACTGAAACTGAAATACTTGTTGAGGCCGATTTTTAACCTGATTAAGTAAAGAAAAAAACAAGTTTTGTCAACTAAAAATAAGCAGCAACAACAAAACTTGAAACATACATAAACTATTTCATATATGACGGGGACTGCCCTTTCCTCGGCCCTCGCTCTTTACGCTAAAGTTTGACTTTTTTTTTCCTAATCCTTTAAGAACGACTACTGAAACCTAAAGGTCGCTTAATTGGAATAGAAAGCTTTCTTAAAGCAATAAAAAAAATGTTAGCGCGACGAGGGAGGGCTGAGAAAGGGGTAGCCTCCCCTTCATATACGGAATAACTTCTGTTCGTTTTACATTTTAATGTTGTTCCTTACTTTCAGTTGAAAGAACTTGTTAGTTTTTATTTAATTTATAATCGTTTTGCAAATCAAACCGGGAAATCCACCTCCCCCTCTGTAAAAAATTCCCCCCTGAAAACCACTCAGCGCGAAAAATTCCTCCCGTAGAAAATCCATCCCGGACAATTTCTTCCTCGCTGAAAATTCTCCCCGGACAATTGCTCCTGGGAAATTCTGCTTACTTTAATTGATTTTTAATTTAATTTCTGATCATTTTTCAAAATATGCCGGAAATTCCCCAACACCTCCTTGAAAAAAATTCCTATTAATTTCCATCTCAAAGAAAGTTCTAACCCAAAAAAATTTCTGATTATTTTTCAAAATATGCCGGAAATTCCCCCAACCCCTCCTTGAAAAAAAATCCTATTAATTTCCACCTCAAAGAAAGTTCTCGCCCAAAAAAATTTCAGTATGCTTCCTAAAAGCAAATGGTATATGCAAAGAATGGGCAAATTGCATAACTTACAGCAATTTCCCCAGGGACTTTGGGTTGTCATGTTAACTCCAGAGGTATAGTTCTTGGACCTTCTAACTATGCTGAACGAAATGGGCATTTCACAACTTTGTGAAATTTTGTTGAAAATTTGATTACTATTGGGCCGAATCGCTCCTTACTTATAGTTCGTGGAAACGAACTGTTTGATGTGAATTTACTTTGAGTATTTATAATCGTGATGTCAAAAGTATGAAACAGATTTCAGAAGTGTCAAGCGGACCCATTTTCGAAACGTGTCGACAGAGGCAAAAAAAACTAAAAATTATTCTATGTGTACATCTTTGGCAGTAATAGCTGGTCTTTTTCTATAATCAGTCTCACAAATAAGTTGTCTATTCTTATTCAAATCCTATATTTTTAGTTTATCCTTATCGTCAGTTTCCTCGGTATTCAAGCAATTCCTTCCGACAGAATAACACCTTTGGATTTACCCCGCAAGAGAACAGTTTCCGAGGGGAGTGTCCCAGAAAAAAAAGTTGAAGATCAGATCCCAGAACAAAAAGTAGAAGATCAGATCCCAGAACAAAAATTTGAAGATGGGATCCTAGACCAAGAAATTGAAGATTTTATATCAGGACAGAAGATTAAAGATCATATCCCAGAAGAAGCAGTTGAAGATCAGATCAGAGAACATCACGTTGCCAGTCAAAATATAACTGCTGTACAAAGAAGAAGAAAACCAAAAATCTTGTTGTTCGTTTTTGATTACTTAAGAAGGATTAGAAGCGAAAAAGGTGATAGATGGCTATATTGTATAGTCTACTATCTTGGTTGTTATCAGATCTATCCACCACCAGCCAAGGTAACCTTAGGATAGATATGTTACAATTAAAGAAATTATTTTTCAATTATATTTATTTTCAAAGACATATTTATGAATATAATTTTGAAGCATTAAAGAAAATTGACAATTTTCACAGCAGTCAATGAAACAATTGAGCAAAGCTGGAGCTTTTATTTTCATGGCATAGATACGGATTCGATATCATTTAAATAAAGCCTGGATTAGTATAAAATCCATCGAATAAAATATTTGGATGAAATCCTTAACCTAGGTGGTTTAGTATCGCACAAGAAATACTGACTTGCCAAGAATTTTAAATAGGCATGATCAAATGTGACAGAAAATATCGATACCGTGGTAAGAATGGTTGAAAAATAAGCAGATTTTGTTAGTACATAAAACCTGGAAAGCAATCGGCAAAAATTTTAATTTAGAGGAAAATTACAATCATATATAAAGAGAAAATTGGAAACTTCATGTCTCATAAGCCTAAAGTAAAAACAGTTTATTTGAGCAACTTTTACGACTAACAGGATTAATAAATTTGGAAAAAGAAGAATTGTCAGTTATATTCCAGAAAGTAATAATTGCTGAACACGGCTATCGTGCTGATCCAACTTAACAATATAAACTTACAGTGCGAAACTTTTTTAGTTAGAATTTGCTCGAATTTCATTTTCTGTTGTTCGTTTATTAATTAACGTACAAAACAAAAAACTTAGTTTTTCTTATGGAAATAAAGAGCGAAGTTGTAACTTAAAATTAACAAAAATAATTACTTCGAAGATTACGCAAGATATATCCACAAACTAACTTAAATAAACTGATTCATGATATTTTTTACTATCTGTAAAATTCCAGAACTAGCACCTTACCGAAAACATAAAACCGACATAAAAAAAAATGGCATATTCCCTTGGATTCAGAAATTGAATGAGTAGCCTGCAGAAAATAAAAGACTAACTTACAAGTTCTCAATGGTCTTTCACCGATCATGATATCAGTAACTTTTTGCATACAGTAAAGCGCTAGTCCTTCGATTTCCACAGTGGTATTTGAAAATATCACGAGTAATTTCTGTTTAAGCTAGTTTTGTAGATATATCTTGCGTAATCTGCGAATCTATAATTTTTTTTAAGTTTCAACTTCACTTCCGTATGTCAAATTTTGTTTGTTTTGCAAATTAATTTTTGCTGTTCTTTTATTTTTCTAGATACACGTTCAACCTTACACAAAAAATAATCTATGTTTAGTTTAGGTGATGAAATTAAAGAAGTCAATATGATTTTTTTTTATTAAAATACAGTATTAAATACAGGTTTCATATCCTACCTCCTTTAACCTTTTCCACTAGATATGCGCAACTTTATCACATGAATAAAGAGTCTGAGGGGATTGACGTCATATTTTAGAGCCGTTATTCCAAGATTGGGGGGATAGCTCAAAACCTCCTGTTTAGAGTTTTAGACCATTAAAAACTAGTTGGCTAATTTAGAATTTGCTTCTCTTGGCATTTTGACCTCCTTTGGGTGATTTTTTTTTTTTTATGGCAGAAATTGGCAGAAAACGCCATTTTGCTGTGTTTTGTCGAAATAGGGACTAGAAGTTTCTGTTGAGACCATGAAAATCAATTGGCTATCTTAGAATTTCCATTTTTGGACATTTAGACCCTTTTCGGGCCAAAAATGATGTTTTATGGTACAAAACTGGCGAAAACGCCACTTTGCTAGGGTTTGTCAGGATTGGGAAAAGTTACCATTCCGGAATCAGCTTCAACTGGTTAATCTTTCTCGCTAGACAGTTTTCCTTGAAATTCAAGTTGTTAAAGATTCAGATACATGGGCCGTGATTCACTCTTTTGCAGCTATCGCTCCAACCATACGGTTTGTCATCATATTGCGAAACTGAGCTATATGTCATCATATAGCGCAATAAGATACTTTTAAAAAGTGGACGTTTTACTCTTAATTTTATCTAAATTCTAAGAATCTCTTTTAATACATATTAAACAGTTGGTGTCTGATTTTGCTTTAGTGAATTTTGATAAAATAGGAGGCTCGTAGAACTCGCAGATAATTCCTTGGTCTATCAAAGGTTATCAGTCCATTATAAATTTCGACGTGTGATGATATATGTTCAAACAGGCAAGTGCAAAGAAAGGGATTCTATAAAAAAAAAGCATCAGGACCTTTACAATTTCCCCCGTAAGCTACTTCATTTTTAACAGAATGCACCTGGTTTTGCATGTCCTCGAGTATGCCATCTTCCCTCGAAATTACTCGGTAAGTGACTGTAATGAAATATCGCAGATAAAGCTACAGAGCTCGAATTTTTATAAAGGAAAAGTGGAAAATAAGCTACTGCGGTTTAAGCATAATAACCGAGACGAACCTTCTTTGGTCTGTTTCTAACGGTTGATACAAGTCATTCTAATCGACTGACTAGTTAGCAAAAATTTAGTTGGTTTACATTTCTTCTATGAACAGGCGTGCATGAGTCTTAAGCCCCTTTCGTCATCAACATCCTTTACATTGTTTATAAAAGTGTTCACTCGACACTAGGCAATTCTTGGTCATCTTGCAGTACCCAAGGAGCCTATATAAGCCATGCCCTTTTTTTGTGAAAAAGCCATTTTTTCTTCGTTACTTTTACTAAACCTATGAATTCTGTTTAAGATATTTGAAATTATTGAATCCTAACAGAAAAAAAAATAATAATAATACCATGCTATGAAGGTCTATAAACTTTTTATTGCAAAATCTTTACTTGACTTGTGTCCCATCCGTCATTGAAGGTCGTTTTGGGGCCTCTTCTTTAACCAGCTCATTGATATGCCTCCTGTAGGTGCTATCTATTGTCGGCCAGGCGGCAGAGTTGTGGCAGGTTGTGGGGTGAGAAGTTTTCTTTCCATCTCTTCGGAAGGCAACCTCTGGGGCGAGAACCGTGTACTCGTCCATCGAAGGTTATCTTCGGGAGACGAGTGCTAGCCATGCATTGGGTATGTCAAAGCCATTTGAGTTGTTGTAGTTTTATTTTGTCCAGTATTGTAAATTTGACTTTCAGATTATGGAGAAGCTTGGAGTTGGAGATTCTGTCGTGGTAGGTGATACCAGCGATGCGTCGTAGGGATTTGGTTTCAAAAGCAGCTAGGCGGCACTGATCGTCTGTTTTAAGCGTCCAGGATTCACAGGCATAGATGGCGATCGGAATAATGATGGAGTAGAAGAGTCTCGTTTTGAGAGTTGTTGTTAAGTTCTTATTCCTCCAGATGGGCATCAGAGCTTTAAAACTGGAGTTCGCAAGTGTCAGGCGTCTCTTGATGTCTTTGAGTTGGTTGTTATCAGAAGTAAGTAAGCTCCCGAGGTAGGTGAAGCCTTCCACCCACTCAATGGTATCTCCATCATGGTGAAGGCTGAGATTTACCTGTGAATCGAACTTGCGTGAGCAAAGCATGGCTTTCGTTTTTAAGGTGTTGATGGCCATACTGAAGAGGTTGGTGGACGAGTGAACGCTGTTAGCCTGAGATTGTAGATCTTGAAGGGACTCGGCTATTAGGTCTATGTCATCAGCATATGCTAGTTTGTCTATCACCGCTCCTCCGACAAGGGCGCCGGGTGGGTTGTCTGTGAGTGAAAGGGCTGCAGTTAGGAAGAGATTGAACAGCTCCGGTGATATTAGGCAACCTTGAAGTACTCCGGTAGAGGTTTTGAAGCTCTCGGTAAGTCCTTCTCCAGTCATGAAGCGGCTACTGAACTTCTTATACATGTCTTTGATCAGCGAGATCAGGTTGGATGGGATGCCAAAGTGAAGAATGATGTGCCATAGACCTTCTCTCCATATCCGATCGATAGCTTGTTTAAAGTCTGTGAAAAGGCGGTAGATGCTGCGGCCAAGTTCGCTATACTTTTCCATGATCTGCCGAACAGTGAATATCTGATCAATTGTTGATCTATTAGGTCGGAAGCTGGCTTGGTATTCCGGAATGACCATTGAGGAAATGGCTCGTATACGCCCGAGCATGACTCATAATCACTTTCTCTTAATTAGTTTTTTTTTCTTAATGATGCAAGAAATTGAAAAAAGGAGAGAAAAAACTAATCTCTTCAACCTGCCATGCTTCAAGTTTGGGTGTATCGAAAACCTTTCGTCTTTTAAAGAATTCAGCTTCCATTCTTCCTTTAGTTCTTTAGGATCCAAGGTAAAGAAAAATAAGCAGATTTCAAAATTATAAATTTAGAAGAAAAAAAAACAGGAAATTAACTATTTGAAGGTTTTTTTTATAGCGAAGAAACATCTAATCTTCCAGCTTTGATTCTGAGAATATTCTTAACAAAATATCTCGAAAGAGGGGATTCACTGTCAAAAGAGTAATCCATCTTACTATTTCAAGAAACTAAAGAATTTGTTTTTACTTTAGGGGCAAACCTTCTCAAGATGTATATCATAAAAACTTTATATTTGTCTCATTTTGGAGCAGGATTAATCAGAAAATGCTTCAAGGATAAAATAAAAACAACATTGTTTAAGAAACCCTACCGATTTGGTATTCTTCACAACTACGTACAAAAATCCAATGGCGTCAGCTCTAAATATGAGCATAGAAATGATTTTAAATATAAAAAAAATGGCAGCTATAAGTTTTTATTGGCAAAAGAATAGCAGAATATACAGAACAAAACCTACTAACCTTCGCTAGCAGTGATGCATTTAACTCTCTCTCGTACTTCTACGTTGTAGTTATCGAAGTACATAAACACTCCTTTAGGGTCATATTTTCCTTTGGGATGGTAAATTTTGGAATAGCTATGAAACCATTCAAACCTTTCTTCGCCATCCTCAGATACAATTTTACCATATACCTGAAAGAAGGAAGTGCTCAGTTTTGACGGTAGACTAACCTAAAATATACTTCAGCCGATGCATATCGAAAAGCAAAACTCCGAATTCAGCGCCTCCCAGGGTAATTAAAAAAAATTCCGAGAGCTTTCAGGCAAAGCGAGTTCGTGGAGGAGAAATGAAGAGACAGCGAAGCCGGATTTTTGCTCGCCAAAAGGCCCATAAAGTGTGCCTTTTTGGCTGGTTTGTACAATGTTCATGTAATCCATATTAAAAAAATGGTTGAAGAGCCTGCAGATTCGCTACTAACCCAAGGAATAAAAAACACTCTTCCGGAGAGCTGATTATGTAGGGGTCGCATTATATTCATGCTTGTTGATACAATCAAGACTACGCACGACTACAGCGCCAATTATACATGCCCTTCGCAATTTCTCGAGTTTAAACTTTCAAGCCTAAAATTTGTTATTGGCCAATCAGAGTCAAGAGTTAAGGCATCATTTCTTGAAACTAGAAAAGATGGAAGCTTAAAACAGTAGTTTTTCTATTTGTAACAGGTATTACAAGCAAATAGTGGGAACAAATTAGTGTTGGTACAAACTTTACCGACCAAATTCTTGTCATTTTAAATTCACGCCTCTGAAATAGAGACGTAACGTCAAAACTAATATAAAGTTCATCTCATTCATAATATTTTTTTTTCTTTTTTTTTATCGACAGGTGTGACTATAGTGTGCCTCGGTCATTAAACAATGGTAGAAATGATTTAGACGTAAAAATGCTTGACCCCGTCTTCATGTTGCGTTTTCGTCAACACCATCGACTTCACTTTTAGCTGTTCAAATGTTCATGATCGCATTAAAAAAAAGTCTTGGAGTGACAATGTATTCAGCTTCTTTGGTTTTCAAACTCAAAGTGAACACAGATACTGAAAATGGGAGAAAAGGTTGAACTACACAGTAGAAGGAAAAGCCGAGCGCAAAAATCAATTAGGCGGCAACCCTCAGCTATTCATTATTATCTCATTTTGCAGAAAACCCTGAGCAAATTGCTCTACGTTTTCTGTCTTTAGATGTTATCATTTTGACAATTATTAGCCCGTTGAAGGCAAACGAGCAAAAAAAAAAACGCATAAATTTATAAGTAAAGTTCTCCAGCTCACTCTTTTTAAATTATTAACTAAAAAAAAACAAACAAGTTTTTTCAACTGAAAGTAAGGAGCGACATTAAAACTTAAAACGAACTGAAATTA
>JAQQPU010001451.1:49048-64056 GCA_029168905.1 Artemia sp. Kazakhstan ARC1039 | reverse complement strand
ATTATCAATATTCTTTTCTACAATTTTGATTTTCATTGACACGATTTACTCTTACAGTTTGGTAGGAAGAATTGTTTAATAGCTTTCGTTTTCCTTGCAAAAACGTTCTGACACCCAGACCATACCTCCCCAAGGGATTCGAGACTGAGTCGTTCCTATGGTTTGTAGCGCCCGGGGAAAAATTAATTACAGCGCGCCCCCTCCCGACTCAAATATAAGCAAAAAACGACTCAAGATGAAAAATTTGATCAAAGTGGGCAACCCCCAGCCCCCCCCCCAGCCATGGCTCTGGCTAGAGGGAGAGGGAACATCTAATTATATATCATACTACAAAACATGAGATATTGTAGCATGGATGGTTGTACATCGTAAGATAGCCACCCTTTTTTATGTCACTGTGAGAAATGGAAGCGGGCAATCATTATTAGTTTGAATTATCCGTACTCTGAACGAAAACTTTGGCTCCAGTACCATAACCTATGATAACTTGACTTCACTTATTTCTCTGGCCAGCATGGCAAAAAAGGTCAAGGGAGCAGATACCATCCTCCTCCCCGACACCTGGTCATGAGCAACCGCGGGTGCATCTTCAGGTTCTATTTCTGCCCTGCTTAGGAACTCATGTAGATTATCAGGTTCAGGTTCTTTTATTTACAAACTATCGAGCCATTTCGTTCTTGGACGACTACGTGGTCGTTTCTACCCGGTGGCCACGGGGTTGAAAATCTCATAGGCGATGCGACAGACCTATGATGAAACGAAAAATAAAATGCAACGGCACAAGATAGCAAGCTGGCGCTTAAAATACGTCAAATGAAACTGGCGCATATCCCAGAGTCCTTCATGGAGGTTTATAAAGCAGAGATCTGACTATTCAAAAGTCAACAATGCAAATGTAGGAGCGAGAGCCTCAAAATCCACTCAAAATGGATCGAACAGAATTGACTAAATATTCATTTTGATATCATGAAATTTAATGGTGCCTATCAAACAAAAATAGTAACAATAAAAACTAAATTTACTGCTATAAAATAATACCTCGCTGTAAGCTAGCCAACGAGATTTTGAAAGAGAATAAACCATATTCCACTTTCAAATGTAAGATATTGACGCAGGTTTCGTTATCGCAACAGTTTTAAGACAAGAAATCCATTTGTGCTGATGCACATTATCTTTTACTATTCTAAAATAATGGACTTTAAATGTCTTCATTAAAGGCAGGTTCTAAACCTATTAAAGCTATGATTAGTCTAAATTAAATGTGTGTGCATCATAGACAGGGATAGATTAAGTTCAGACCTATCAACGAACTGTATAGGCCTACCTATCAATTGGCAAATAAAACCCCCAAAATTACTAATATGCTGTTGAAAACGTCTTGATAGCAAATAATGCTTCCTGTACACCTATCGTATAGAATAGCACGCACTGAACTATTCCTCAAAGTAACACCAAAGAGAAAAAAAGAAATTACTGTCCAAGACTCCTTTGTTAGACAGTGTGCTTCAATTTCACTGGTTAATGTCTGTGAAGTCAATCACTACATATTTTTAATCAATTGCATCATCAACTTAAGCGATGTCACAAATGTAACACCAAATTAAACCGCCTTTTTATCCGTTGTTGTTTTTATCAGCTGTTTCAATGTGAAATTTTGAGTCCATTAGAAGACCACAAATTTGATTGGTTTTTTTTTTACGAAATTTTAAGCAAATTAAAATAACGACTTTGAGTCACAACATTTTTATTTCTCTCTGCTTCTCTGCGGTTACATCCAATTCAGTGTTTCCCCTTTCCTTTTCAAACTATCTGCAAAATTGCGGCGATTTTGGGTAGAAAATCGGCAGATGGCTCTCAGCCTGAGAGCTATCTAGACATATTCAACCGAAAATAGTTTCGGCATCTTCTTTTTTTTATCGGCAGATGGATTAGGAATTCAGCAGATCTGCCTAAAAATAGGCATAAGTGGAAACACTTGTCCTATTACAGGTCGGGTCAACAGACAGGACAACATCCAGAATACAAATAATTTTGGTAACTATTGACTTTATATATCTATCATCTCTGGCAATAAGCCGGGATTCATCAATTTTGTATCAGCTATGTAAGCTTATGTATTATGACATCCCTCAAATGACCCATTCACTCACTAGCATATTCATATTTGGATTAACTGATTTCAAAGTTTGTGGCTACAAATTTCAAGCCTAAACTTAAGCATTCAGCTTTAGTTATTGAGCTTGGTGTTCATTGGTGTGTGCCAAGCATGTGCTTTTACTGGCGCAAAAAAAAAACAGCCGATACCGGATTTTCGCTATTTATTCTATCCTTCCATTCTGAAATAGCCTGACATCGTGCTAATAATGAAAGCTGACCGCAAAATTTTACACAGCATGGCAACTTACACTTTATCTATTTATATGGTAACATCACAAGCACAAATCAACACTTGACAAGTCAGATGAACGCGGTGGTCAATAGTAGAGAAATTCGACACTACTTACTTTGAAAAGAATATTCAAATTTGTTATACGGATTCATGATTTGTCAGTAACGTAACGCGTATTGAGGGTATGTAATGGACAAGAATGAGGGAATTGAGGCATATAATTGAGTGACGGTATGGACTGCAATCCGATGCATTGTAGAGATAACCACTGTGAATTAAATTTTGTTTTAAAAAAAAGACCAAAAACATTAATAAATTACAAAAGTTCATTAAACTTTGCAGCATATTGTCGCTGTCATGCCGAAAGATCATGTCTGACATTTTCACAGTTCAAAGATAATTAACACGAAGCGTTTGTTAAGCTGTTCTCAAAAGAAGTATTACCAGAGCAATATCTGTTCAATCCTACTTTGAGCCTCCTCATCTATTCTGCCCTACGCATCCTTCCTTGAAAACAGCTTAGCAAACAGTTTTGGGCAACGATCTTAGCAGTGTGAAAAATGTCAGATAAGACATTCAGGTTTGACAGGAACAATATCATCTTCACTAATGTACCCTGTGACCTAATAAACCTACAAGTTGGAAGTACTTCGAGTTTGTCGGTCACTGCAACTAAGTTAAAGAAGTAGCCTACTGCTTTTGAATTTGTCCTGTATTATTAGCACCCATTGACAGATTTGAAGTTTCTTCTAAAGCTTGATCTGTCCCTGTCTCTGATACCCAAGCATCTGATTTTTTAAGAAACCAAATATTCTTTTTGTTAGGTTCAAAGTCTACTATTTACTGCCCACCACGCCCATCATTTCCCCAAAAACATCCAGCATAGTTGAAAGGTCCAGTAATTATGTCTTTGGGAATGAAAACCCTCCACAGCCACAGGGAAAGGGCTACAAGTTACATACTGTCAGAAATTTTGCCAGAAATTATAATAAATAAACCAGTCAAACTCAAAACGAGCAGAAATTAACATGAGTAGGACTAACAACCCCCATGCCTTCTACAGACCAGAGCATAATTTGTACTGTACTGAAAAAAAACAACAACAAATGAATGTGGATTGACAGTCTAATATACATATACTGATATTTATTGCTTAGATTCTTATTAATTTTGATTTATTAAAGTTTAAAACCCGAAAACATTTAAAATGAATTTTTCTTTTCAATAAAGGGCAAACTATGTTCTGGTCTTGAGAACGCATAGGGTTTGTCAGCCCTACTCATGGTAATTTCTGTTTGTTTTGAATTTGACCCGGTTATTTATTGTAATTTCTGTTTGTTTTGGGTTTCATATATTTATTGATAGTAATTTGGGGTAGTTTTACGCTTGGAAGATTATTTGGCTTTAATTCTGCTCCATTTTCGTTTAATAGAGCTCTTTTCTTCTCTTTGAAAAAAATATTTTATGAAAAAACATTTTTAAATTAATGCTTGAGAAATAGCATGTGGATATGATACTAGAATCAGTGACACCTACATTGTAAGTCAATCTTGTAACGAACAGAAATTTCTATAAAAAAGTGAAATCTAAATGAACAGAAATTAAAATGATTGATCAAGTCAAACTTAAAACTACTACTGCTACAGCTACTAGCAACTCACTGCAGAACTAAGCCGCTTAAACACATCGGCGCAAACTCCTCATCAACTCCAATCGATTCAAAGTTTCACCTTTTACACTCTCCCACATAGTCCAAACTTCCCTTCAATCCATCCATGTGATCTCTTCCCGTCCTATCCGGGGACAATCCGATCTTCGTTTGGCCCCAAACGAATGGCCAAAAGGGACAATCTTGGGCAAATTGTCATCCTTCATCCGAAAAACCTTGCCTAGCCAACTAACATTTCTTTCAATATAGCTCTAGAAAGTGGGATCGAACCAAATTTTTCGTACAGCTTAGAATTGACACAAAGAAGAGTGCAATGCCACATGAAGCACCACATGAAGAAGCGTTACGTGGAACTAACACATGATAGCTGATCAATCTTATCAAAAAAAATAATACATGATTTCTTTGCTCAGATGGTAGAGCGCTCGCCTATAGCAAACGAGATATAAAGCGATCGATATCCTTATCTCCATCTTTTCTTAAAGAGAAGAATATGAAATAGAAATATTAAATGATGGTATTTATACATAAGTAACAAAAAAGGTCATGTCCTAACCATTCGGATTGAGACGTAATACATATTTTGCTCAATAAAGGAATTTTATGCTTTTATGTAAGAGTTAGATTTATAACAAATAGAAAATGATCTACTCACCCAATATATAACGCAACAAAACTACTGATATTTAATAGCAGCATCTTTCTAAAAAGCGGCAATTTCCAAAGAATTAAACAATTATTAAACTACTAGCAAACAAATTAGGTCAGTCGAACATGTTTAAATTGATTAGACTAAAATGTTAAAAAAAACTTTTCTTTTTAATGTGTTTAAATGTTCGACTGAGCTAATTTGTTTGCTAATAGTTATTAATAAACTCTTAGATAAAATCATTTTTTGCTTAACTATTTACGCTACAACTTAAGATTAAAGCTAAATCAACCTGAATCGAGTTGAGTGGTGACCCCACGGAATAGATCCTACAGAATTCTTATCTATAATGGTCTATTCCTGTGAAGATTTGAAAAAAGTCAGAAGTAAAACTTTTCTTTCATACTGTATTTTAACAAAACTCAGATAGAATCTGACTGAACTATAAACTGGACTGCTTTTACTAAAAAGTTCATTTAAGTTTGAATTCCGTCTTGGATTTCATCAGACAAGTTTTATTCTTTTGCTGTTGTTTGCATAAATTTTATTTCATCAGATTGCCCAAAGACTTCTAAGGATTATCTGTTCAGAGCCAGACTCTCGGGGCAATATAATCCCATATACGATTTTTATGGATGTGGACGACAAGAACGCAGATCTTTCACACTTATCTGACCGACCACGGACACTAAACACTGTGGGCGCTAAAAAAGAAGTAACACGGCGTTCTCTAACAACATAAGGTTTTAAAACATAAAAATCCTTTACTTGTAAAGGCTACATGAAAGGTTCCACTTTTAAGGCAAAATGAAAGATTACGGGGATTACAAAGTAATGATTACACAAACCACTATTAAAGAGAGATTAAAAAACAGATTATAGCAAAAACATTACAGAAAAAAAGGGGTGATGTTTCATTACATTCCAGGTTATTTTTTTCGCTACTTAGTCGATGAGAAGATTCATCACAAATCATCCAGAAGAAAACACTCAAAAACCACTTGAAAACTCGTTCAAGTTCCAATTGCTAAGACTTGAAACCAGGAGGAGTTTCAAACATCATTGGTAAATCAGCACCTGAGTAGACTAAACTCCAAATGAAAGCAATATTGACGACAATTCTGTCAAAGACTCAAATTAAATCAGTAGAAAAAAAAATCCAATTTTCCAACGGGAACAACATGATTATCGTCCGGAATGGCAATCCTTCGGACGAGTCCTATTTCATTTCTTGTCAATTGAGTCCCTTTCTAAATTAGAAACTTTCACCGGTGAATGAATAGCCGAGAATAAATTAAATGTGATGAAACAGTCTGCTTAGATCCGTAGCAGGGAAACGAAACGAATTTGTTTCAATCATTTTAAACTTGCAAGATGAAAAGATAGATAGAAATATGCTTCCATCTGTTGCAAAGTTAAATTAATAGTAAAAAGTATTATATTCAATATTAAGTATTTCATCAATTACGCTTCTTACTGACAAAACTTCTTAACCTGAATATGGTGATGAATCCAGGTTCTGTTAGTTATAACGTCTGGTTTTGATTGTTTTTTTTTTTGTTTTTTTTAATTGAAAAATACACTATATAGGGCACTTGCCAATAAAGGATACATGCAAAAGGAAAAAGGAACAAACAATAAAGAAAAAAGCGAAGATAATAATAGCAAAGCTGCTCACGTTCAAATCACGTGTGTCTTTATGCCGACACGACAAAACGACAGCGAAGCGAAACGGAGAACAGCAACGTAAATAGGAAGGAAATGATAAAAATAAACCAATTTACATGCTATTGAAATGACGGGTGAGTAACCTCAGAGTCAATTTACTTTACTAGGTATACTTTTCACGTAATGAAACTATTCTTCCATCGGGGTTTGTAAGATGGATATACCCGAAGTCTCTTATCCAAGGAAGGAAAGGGAGAAGATGTTTTACAAGCTTATCGATACTAAGTTAAAAAACACGAACGGATTTCTGTTATCCGTCTTTGGTTAAATTGTTCTGAAAGGCAAAAAATAAAGATTACGGAGGGCAAAAGAAAAGTTACAACGCCTACAAATGCATATAAAACATTAATAAGAGTCGTTACAGCATTAAAAATAGAAGATTATGGGTTTTATATCTCCTCTCTAAAATATGGAGAAAAAAAAATCTGTTTCAATATTAAACAGTTCGTGGTAAAGCACTGTAAGTAAGGAGCGACCCGGCTCAATAGTAACCGAAACTCTAAAAAACGGAATTTTTGATACTAATAGATACATCAGAAGAATCAGATTTTTATGCTGATTTCAAACATAAAAGTTTCATCAAGTTTAGTCATACCCATCAAAAGTTACGCGCCTGAGAAAATTTGCCTTATTTTCGAAAAAAGGGGAAACAACCCCTAAAAGTCATAGAACTTTAATGAAAACCACACCATCAGATTCAGTGTACCAGAGAACCCTACTATAAAGGTTTCAAGCTCCTATCTGCAAAAATGTGGAATTTTATATTATTTGCCAGAAGAAAGATTACGGACGCGTGTTTATTTGTTTTTTTTGTTATTATTATTATTTTCCCAAGGGTGATCGTATCGATCCAGTCGTCCTAGAATATCGTGAGAGGGCTCATTCGAACGGAAATTAAAAGTTCTAGTGCCCTTTTTAAGTGACCAAAAAATTGGAGGGCAACTTGGCCCCCTCCCACGCTCATTTTTTTCCCGAAGTCACCCAATCAAAATTTTGAGATAGCCATTTTGTTCAGAATAGTCGAAAATCTAATTAATATGTCTTTAAGGATGACTTAATCCCTCACCGTTCCCGGGGGAAAGGCTGCAAGTTTTTTCCAACTGAAAGTATGAAGCAACATTAAAACTCAAAACGAACAGAAATTTTTCGTATATGAGGGGGTTCACCCCTTGTCAATACCTCGCTCTTTACGCTAAAGTTTTTTTTTAGTACTTTCGAAAGAGCTATCTATTCTAATTAACCGGCCTTTGTGATTCAGAGGTTTGTGACTCGGACAAAATTCGAACTTTAGCGTAAAAGAGCGAGGTATTGACTAGGGAGCGAACCCCCTAATATACGTAATAAAAACAAAAGAATATAGAAATTCGTCACGTAAGTTAATTCGTAAGTTACGTCAGAACAAAATTTCGAGAAAGCCAATAAGTCAAAAAAAAGGAAAATTAATTGCGAATTTTGTTTTAATTATTCATGTACGGTGAGCCAAAATCAAAGCTGCATTAATTCAAAAACGTTCAGAAATTAACTAAAAAAAAACAAGTTTTTTTTAACTGACAGTAAGGAGCGACATTAAAACTTAAAACTAACAGAAATTATTCCGTATATGAAAGGAAATGTCCCCACCTCAACGCCTCGCTCTTTACGCTAAAGTTGGACTCTGTCTCACAACTTTATTTTTTTAAACAATAAAAAACTTTAGCGTAAAGAGCGAGGCATTGAGGAGGGGACAGCCCCTTTCATATACGGAATAATTTCTGTTCGTTTTAAGTTTTAATGTCGCTCCTTACTTTCAGTTAAAAAAAAAACTTTTTTTTTAGTTAATCTAAAATAAGTACGGCTAAAATTAAGTATATCATGGTTGCAGCAGTAGCTGCAACCTAGTAAAAAGCGAACAACAGCGCATAGTAACCAAAAGTTAAAAAACGTGTTTAGAAAAAAAAATGCCTAGTGAAAAAAAAATGCCATCTGACACTAATTCAGGAATGGTAACTTTTATTTCGGTTCATCTTAAAAGTAAGATTTTGTTGCGAAAAGAAATTTATGGTGATATAAGGGGTAGGAGGGAGCAAAATTGGAGCCCATTTTCCCGAATCAAGTGAAAATGACAGAGAAAACTGAAAAAATTAGCCATATAGTAATAAAAAAGGTAAAGATGTACTATAGAAAACTGACCCGTTTCTGTGGATGCTTGAATTATACAGGCTTATCTTAGTTTTTGCAGTGTGGTCTTGGAAAGAAAAAAAAACTAACTGAAGTTACTGCGTCGAAAAAAGGATGGAGAAGTGTAGGCATGTGGTTCTGAAACCATTCAAAGTTGTATATTAAAATTAGGATTACTTATTGTGAACTTACTTATTCGAATTATTTACTTATTTTTACTATTTCTTTGACAGGATGATACTACTTGTAATCTATAGCCTATAAAGAAAACATATTACTAAAAACTTATTTGCATTTTTTTTTTTTTTTGTTATATTTTTTTAGTTGTCAGGTTACATTCTAACTTTTTTTTGTTTATTGCTATTCCGCACCTACATTTCTAAAGTTTTTTTGTCTTTAGTAAGGGGGGGGGGGTGTTTAGTCAAATAATTTAGAGAAAAAAAGATTTTGCTAGTGTCTTGAAAACCTTGAAAATCTTCTTTAGAAAAATAGTTACTTCTAGAATGCCATGGAAATCGACACGCTATAAAAAATATTAGAAATTATTCTTTAGTAGTCTAAATAAGACTACTTTTAGGGAAATTCAGTGATCCCTTCAATCTTCTAAAAAGTCCACCAGTAAAACTCCTTCCCAGTCATAGAAAACGGTTGCCATTGCTTTGTTGACAAATATTTCACGTAACTTTAGAATGCTCCTCGTATTATTACATTTTATAATAGCGGGAAGGTAAATTCAGACCCAGAAATCAGAATTGAATGATGGGAGGGGGGGGGGTAATGAACGCGCAAAGCTGACGAAACTTTATGATAGATAAGGAAATTATGCTTAGGTTTTGAAAACCTTGAAAATATTCTTTATAAAAAATAGTTAATTCTAGAATACGAAGGAAATTGATGCGCGATACAAATCTTAAAAGTTAGTAATAAAAAAAAAAAAACAGAGTCCTTCTGAGGGAAGCAAAGAGCGAAGTTGGAACTTAAAACGAACAGAAATTATTTCTACACGGTCTATCTAACACATATCAATAAAACTAGTACAAAGAAAACAACTGATGATATTTCCCTATGTGTGTAGGATTCTAGAAAACTAGCGCTTTGCTGAAAACACAAAACAATATAGAAATTTTGGTACAGTAAAAGTAAACAATTTGAGGACACTTTTTACAGCATAAAAAAAAAAGAATTTTAGGGACCTTTCATGATTGAATTGTAGACAAGTTCGAATTGAGGCCATCTTGATAGTATTAGGACTATAGACTATTTTTAGAACTTGTGTCATAACTTGAAATTCTCCGTTGTACAGAGAGAATGATCAGATTTCCAGAGTTCATATTATGGAGTATTTGTTCTCCATTTCGAGTAATACTAAAGCGTGGTTATATACAATTTACATAATTTTGAACTGCAATATACAATTTAGAGTTGTATATTATTCACTATTGGTATTATAACTGGTGAGACCAGCTGGAGAAATAGATTGTCTTTTCCCTTTAAAAGTTATTCAATAGCTCCGTTAAGCCCTGTTTTGAGGTAGTGTAGTGGCTTGTCTTGATTTGCAAATAATGACAACAATGTCCCTTCCTTTGTGGACAAAAACGTGAAAAACGAGTATGACTAAAATAGAACTTCACTGTTTTTCCTGTTCATCATATTGATATAACAAACAGTAGATTTGAAGTGGCTATTGCTTCAGAAGTAGAGAAAGGTGTGGTCTTTTGTAGTTTATTTCAATAAACCCAGTTTACAGTACCATACACGAGAAATGATCTTTTTTGGAATTTCGATTCATTTCTAAGTAATGAGTGGCTTTTCCATTCAGTGACAGGTCAAATAACTCCCAAAGCCTAAAGGCACATTTCTGTCGAGCTAGCAAAATTTGCCACAAGCATGTCTGGATGTGCAAAGCTGTCTGCTTAGTTAACCTATTGTGTCGAACCTACTCGCCTAGAGCTACTTACTTAAGTTCTACTGAATTTAATTTTTCTAAACGGCTGCCTCCCCGCCCTGGAAAAAATGATGATTGCAGTGTTGCTTCTACATTAAATTTAAATTAAAAACGGGCACAGGTTAATTTAAAAAGAAAAAAAAAGTTTTTCCGAGGGAAGTAAAGAGCGAAGTTGAAACTTACAAACGAACAAAAATTATTACTTCACAGCTTATCTAACATATATCAATAAAACTAGTGCAAATACACCAACTGGTGATATTTCTCTATGTTTGTAGGATTACAGAAAACTAGCGCTTTATTGAAGAAACAAAATATAGGAGTTTTGGTACAGTAAAAGTAAACCACTTAAGGATACTTTTAACAGTACAAAAATAAAGCATTTTAGGATTGTTTCTTAATTATTTTCGTTCAATTTGGCATCACTTCTGCACAATGAGCTCAGTCCAATGATTGACTGTAGTTTTGGAACTGAAAAGGACACTTCCTGACTATTTTGTAGACAAGTTCGAAGTGAACCAATCTTGATAGTATTAGGACTACAGACTCGCTTTAGAATTTGTATTTTAACTTATAATTCTCAGGTGTATAGAGAGAAATAACCGGATTTCCGGAGTTCATATTATGGTTTATTTGTTCTTCATTTCGAGTAATACTACATGAGACCAAGATGTTACCTGATAAATCCATCCATTATTTTTATGGTGTTTATGATATTTTCTGGTATTAAGATAATATTTATTTTTATGCCTAAGTTTTTAAGATAATTTTAAATGTATACTGAAAGTTACTGATATCACAGCTCGTCTAAGACTATGACAAACGCTATAGATTAGTTTGTTGTTGTGAGGCTACATATTTACTTTTGACTCCCAAATCAATATTCTTGCTTTTTATACTTGGCTTTTGTGGTTTTAGTAAAGCGCTAGCTTTCTGTGATCCTAAAAACATTGGGAAATATCACCAGTTGGTTTATTTGCACTAGTTTTATTGATAGGCTATATGGTAGATAGGCTGTGAAGTAATAATTTTTGTTCGTTTTAAGTTTCAACTTCGCTCTTTACTTCCCCCGGAAAACTTTTTTTTTAATTAATCTTAGTTGAAAACCATTCCATACTTCAAAAAATGGGGCCCATCCAAATTGGAATCCTGGCTATGATATTGCATAGACTAGCAGACAAAACTTGAAAAAAAAACTGTGGTTTCTCAGTATTTAAACGATAGTTTTTTGAGGTTTAGGACGGGAAAAGGTACTTAGGTTAAGTTAGATTACGTATTTTAATATATGCTATGCTTTACCCCCCACCCCCCTAATTTGCAAATATATAGCCCAAATTTGTTTCTAAACTATTGTATATTCATCCTACTTTATTTTATTTCATTAGCATTAGCCAAACTTGACTTGACAACTTGACAATTTCAACTTGACAATTTCTCAGCCAACTGGGCCCAAAAATATACAACAAGCATTCCAAGATTTACTGAAATAAAACATGAGGACGGGTTATTAGGACCTGTTGTAATATCCCACTCAATATAGCATCTTCTTTTATAAACATCTAAGGCTTATTATTTTTCAGATGTAGGGTTCCAGAGAGCCTTAAGCTACGGTAAGATTATTGAATTTGTGTTACAAAAATTGTCATTTCTCGATCAGAAAAGATGAACCTTATACAGCCCAAGGGGAGATCATAACCTATAAGAAAACTTTTACAAGCCGTTTCATATTAAATTAATTTAAAAATACTTTCCAAACATAACGTCTTTCAAAGGGAAATAAAAAGCGACATTACGAGAAGAAACCTAAGACGAGAAGAAATAAAGTTGTAATAATTCAAACTTAAAAGGAATTGAAATTCACATTAATAAATAAATGAGCCCCAAAACAAACAAATATTAAAAAAAAATACCGCAGTTACATTAAATATAAGAATAACAGAAGCTGCTATAGACGAATCCTAAAATGAACAAGAATTAAAATGAATTATTGAGTCAAACTTGAAACGAACAGAAATTACGACAAACAAGAGCAGGATTACCGTCCCCTATACCTTCTAAAGGTCAGGCCTTTAGTTTTACTTGAAAATTTCTTCTTTGGAAAATGTCTCCTAATTGATTTCTGCTCATTTTTAATTCACATAGTTTTAGTGTTGATAATTCGGAATATTTACAAAGTTTAAAAAATTGTCAGATTTCAATGAGAGAAGTGAATCTCTATGGACTTTGGAGATAAGCCTGGTTATTCTAATTGACAAAATGATGAAAGAATTTTATAAGCCATTTTTAATAAATTACTTTAATGAACGATTTTCCAAACAAAAGGTTGTTCAATGAAAAGTAAAGAGCCATATTAAAACCTTAAGACGAGAAAAAATAAAGTCATAGAATTATTCAGACTTAAAAGGAACTGAAATCATTGGCAGCGCGATAGCGCTGCCTGAGTAAAGAGCAATGTGGGCACAATGTATTATTATTTTTTTTTTTTAAGACCAGGGCACTTTGTATAGAAGGAGTTGTCATAGAAACTTGAAAAGGGGCTCATTCGATTTGAAACTGAAAGGGCTAGTGCCCTTCTCAATGGTCAAGTAATTGGAGGGAATCCAGCCCCCCCCCCCATCCCGGGCCCACCATTTCCCCAAACACATTCAATCAAAATGTTGATTCTCTTTTCATGAAAAGTGACAGAAAATTTTGCAAAAAACAAGTACACATTTCTAAACTATATCGCCTAAATTTTTGTGACCGTTTTCGGAGATCTTTTTATCGCTAGTGCCATTTATATTACTCTAAAAACGACTAATAACCGGAAGAAAATCATATAAATGTTACTTTGGTCATCAATCAATAATTATTGATCGTCGATGTTACTCCGGTCGGCATCAATTAACAAACCATCAGCTTTAAAATTAAGCAATGTCGAGTTAATTAGCTGAAATAATAGAGGCTTTGTCTTTTTTCTTTTTTTAACTGCAGCCACGCTATTCTGACACAATGAGCCTAAATGATTACATTCTTAACCATAAAACATTAAGATCGCAGCATGAATGTCCAAAATAAAAAGAAAAAGTACATATTTTGCATTTTTTTTTCCATTCCCATCATGATCATGGTGGCAGCGATAGCCACAATCTAGTAAAGAACAACCGCCAGCCCATATTAACCGAAAATTTCAAACATGTTTTAAAAAAGATTGTCCAGTGATAGGACATCAAACAGTTCGTGATAACGAACTGTAAGTAAGGAGCGACCGGGCTCAATGGTAACCGAAACTCTAAAAAACGGAATTTTGATACCAATAGATACATCAAAAGAATCAGATTTTAATTCTGATTTCAAATATATAAGTTTCCTCAAGTTTAATTTTACCTATAAAAAGTTACGCGCCTGAGAAAATTTGGCTGATTTTCGAAAAAAGGGGAAAAGACCCCCTAAAAGTTACAGAACCTTAATGAAAATCACACCATCATATTCAGCGTATCAGAGAACCCTACTCTAGAGGTTTCAAGCTCCTATCTACAAAAATGTGGAATTTTCCATTTTTGCCAGAAGAAAGATCACGGATGCGTGTTTATTTGTTGTTTTTTTTTCAGGGGTGATCGTATCGACCCAGTGGTCCTAGAATATCGTGGGAGGGCTCATTGGAACGGAAAGTTCTAGTGCCCTTTTTAAGTGACCCAAAAAAATGGAGGGCAACTAGGCCCCCTCCCCCGCTCATATTTTTCCCAAAGTCATCTGATCAAAATTTTGAGATAGCCATTTTGTTCAGCATGGTCGAAAATATAATAACTATGTCTTTTAGGATGACTTAATCCGTCGAAGCCCCCAGGAGGAGGGCTGAAAGTTATGAACTTTACCCAATGTTAACATTTAGTATTGGTTTTTGGGACCCGGCTCAATGGTAACCGAAACTCTAGAAAACGGTATTTTGATACAAATATATACATCAAAAGAATCGGATTTTAATGCTGATTTCAAATATATATGTTTCATTAAGTTTAATTTTACCCATCAAAAGTTACGCGCCTGAGAAAATTTGGTTGATTTTCGAAAAAAGGGGGAAAGACCCCCTAAAAGTTATAGAACCTGAATGAAAATCACACCATCATATTACGCATATCAGAGAACCCTACTGTAGAGGTTTCAAGCTCCTATCTACCAAAATGTGGATTTTTGCATTTTTTGCCAGAAGAAAGATCACGGGTGCGTGTTTATTTTTAATATTTTTTTTCCCAGGGGTGATCGTATCGACCCAGTGGTCCTAGAATATCGTGGGAGGGCTCATTGGAATGGAAATTAAAAGTTCTAGTGCCCTTTTTAAGTGACAAAAAAATGGAGGGCAACTAGGCCCCCTCCCACGCTCACTGTTTTCCCAAAGTCACCTGATCAAAATTTTGAGATAGCCATTTTGTTCAGCATGTTCGAAAATATTATAAGTATGTCTTTTAGGATGACTTAATCCCCCGAAGTTCCC
>JAQQPU010001451.1:36255-48648 GCA_029168905.1 Artemia sp. Kazakhstan ARC1039 | reverse complement strand
TAACATACTTCTAAACAAAAATATGGACATCCAGCCCTACAATTGATTTACTTCTGAAGTTCTCATCCCACTATTTCTTAAGGCGGAAGAAACAGGACACAAATTTGTACAAACTATATACACCGAGGTTATTAATCAAAATACACATGGAAGGATGTTCTTGTTGAAAAAGAGGTTACTTCCCAAAAATCATTTGGTTAATCGTGTTTTACCAGTCAAGCTTCGAGACAATTTATTAAATTCTAGAAAGTCACGTACAAAAAGTCTGACTGGTCTTGGCAACAAGGAAAATCGAGAGTACAATAGAATGACGGTGGAAAAAGGACTCAGTAGTAATTTATGTTACGCAAGCGATATCCCCCTTGCCTTTACAAATAAAAAAAATGAACCACTAATAAGGAAAAAGTATGTCCGTCGGGAAATTTTGACTTCCAAGGGAAAGTGTGATATCTATGTAGTCCAACCGGTCGTCAAAGTTATAGTTTTTGATGCGTCTCAGATAATGTTTCAAGTAAACTCATAAAATGTTCGAACAATTCAAAAATACACAGAGGATTTTGTTGGAAGGTATATTACACCTTTTGTTGGGGAGGGAATCAAAGAAATTTATTTCGTATATTTTGCCACTGGAGCAAAAACATTTGTACAAAGCGTGCGACAGTCCTCTACAATCTACTCTTCACTACTTAAAATTATTGAGAGTAGTATCAATGAGCTTTATACTGGAGGACACCCAGCTTGGAAATAGCGGTCGGCACCGTTTCTGTTTTTGGCCAAAACAGAAACGGTAAAAAACGGCAATGAAAAAACGGAACAGAAATGAAAACGGTGAAAAAAAACGGAAATCCGTTCCTGTTTTTCCGTTTTTTTTACCGAAAAACAGAAACGACCTGTTTTTACTTAAAAAACGGCCGTTTTAACAGATATTTCTGTTTTTTTTTTTCAGTTTCTTTAGATTTACGAGAGTAAAGTGAATATTTATTAATATAGATTAATAAAAAAGACCAAATATACAAAAAGACCAAATATATGAAAAGACCACATAAATTAAAATTTGTCACTTAAAAACATTCGGAGTTCAAGTGACTTTGCAGTCATTCGTGAGCACTGCTTTCGCGTAAAGTACCCAGCAATACTAAATGCAATCTCACTGGGTACTGAAGTTGCAGGGACTGATAGATGCATACATGCAATTTCACTTAACTCCGGGTAAGTGTAAAAGTAATCAGACCAAAATTCTAGTGGATCAGAATTATTTTGTCCTGATCTTCGTCTCTCGCTCAAAAACACAGGAACTCTTTCCTCATATGCCCTGATAATATTTGCTGCCACGCGGTCAATGCTCATACTGTTGGCATTTTGCCTCGTAGAGTTCATCCGTAACCCAGTCGTGTCGAGAAACTTAGAAAACAAGCTGTCTTCTTGATCAAGAGTCTCTGGTGACCCTTTTCGGTTAGTCCCTGCCTTAGTAGGAGCGACGTCAATAGGGAAAGATGTGGAGTTCAATTGGATTGGATCGAGTTCTTCTGTGCTTCTCTGCTCGGAGATGAATTGCTGGAGAAGCGAGGAGATGGACTGACCAGCTGACTCTCTGTCTACATGTGTTATTTTTTCATAAATTGCAGGGTCCAAAAAGCCAGCTCTTGTGAAGAGTATCATATCAAACTTATGACTGGCTGAAAAATATCTCCTGAGCTGAACAACTTGAAGTTCCTTCAGTCCATTGATTGACTCAGCCATAATACTAGTATCTGGAGTCTGACAAAACAACAGTAATCCCTTAATCATCAGCACGACTTTGCTTGCCGAAACATAATTATATCCAATAGCTATCACTGTTGCCTGTTTGAACGGGCGAAGAACCTCAATGACAGCTCCATGATGGAACACTCATTGCTGTGAAGTTCGAGCTCTCTAATCTTAGCGTCACGTAGGTTTTGGTTGAAGAAGTCGCGCAGTGGCTCTTTTCGGGCACAATACATTTCTATCATGGTAAGTGTACTGTTCCATCGAACATTCGTGTCTTTTGTGATGGATGGACTAAGATTATATGTCTTGCAGATACCTTCAAAAAGATCGTGGGATTTGGAAGATACTTTCAGGATTCTAACCAGCTTTCGTATTTTTACCAGTGCTGGTCCCAGCGTCAATACTTCACTAAAGACGCCTCTTTGTCTAGGTATTGAGCTCTCACTATCGCTGTCAAGGTCTGGATCATTTCGGAGCTACTATCATCATCATTACTGCAGTCGGTATACCCAGTTTCTTCAATGTCATCATCTCCTACAATCAGGTCAGGAAAGTCATCTTGTTCAACAGTATCAACGTTGTCATCAGATTCTGAACCGGATCCTGAATCATTTAGGTGGGGAACACTCACTAAATCTGCCGGGTTTCTGCATTCCCACAGCTTAAGGGCATTAGTCACCACATTATGCAGGTTGTGTGCAAAGCATGAGCTTCGCATAATGTCACCGTCTCTGAGAGCCTTTACTATATTAGCTCCCGAATCAGTAATTATAAAGTAGACTTTCCGTAGAATTCTGAACTTCTGGAGGCTACTACGGATTGCACGAAGAATGTTGGCGCTAGTGTGAGCAACTTTTAGTCTCTTAAACTCAAGGATTCTATGCACCAGAGTGAGCTTGCCATCAGTGCTTTTCATCACATAATGAGCTGTAATACCTAGAACGCCAGACCCCGTTCTTGAAGACCAGCAGTCTAGGGTCAAATTCACTTTTCGGACTTTCTGGAGTTCAGCTTTGAGCTGCTTGACCTTCCTTTTCTTTGCTGTAACTAGATGTCTTGCAACAGTACGAGCTGAGGGGCCAGTAAGACCTCCTGTAAGTTTAGAGATTAGAGCCTTTACTCCTGGTTTTTCAAATATTGAACTAGGAAGCTTGTCAATGCAAACCGTTTTGCTACACAACTTGTTCAGCTTCAGCTGCTGCTGCTTTGTTGATTTCAAAAAATTTCTTATATCCCTTTTCTTTCCAGTGCCTTCAAATCGAGTTGGGTTAGTTTCACATGATTGCTCGGCATGCTGAGCTGAGACAAGGCTGTAGAATGAGACTTCTTTGGAACAGTACTTGGTTTAGGTTGTTCAGCAATTTTGTGTTTAGCCATAAGGTGATTTTTAAACGATGTTGCAGACCCCTTTGTTGACTTCACATCTTTTTTGCAGTAATTGCAGGTAATTACAGCTGCTCCCTTATTCCTGGTCCCATGTTGCTCCCAGAACTTGACTTTCTTTGATGGAGGGCCCTCTCCAAGTTCTGAGTCAGAACTTGATGAAATATTTGATGCCAGAATTGATGCCATTTATGACAGCATGTGTATCGGTACCTGCAAAGCATATCATTACTAAGTACATGGAGCAGTGCAGGTCTAGTTACTCCTGTGATTGCAAATAAGAGTATGAAAGAAGAACAATTCAAGGAAAAAAGACACTTCTCTGTAAGACAGAGCATAATTTTATTCCATAAGCAAGTATCTTTTTTCTGTATTTGTGAATACTCCTCATATGGTATATTAAGGGAAATAAAAGTATAATATTAATAATACCAGGAAATAGTAAAGCGTAGGCCCAGGACTCTCTGATGTAGCTAGAAGATTTTATAATGCTGATAATAGATTGACTAATTAGACCATTGGAAATAAGCTGCTCCAAATATTTACTAAAGTATATGACATTTGCAGGGTAAAGAATATCGAGGCTATTCACAATTCCTTCCTGGGTGCTGCAAGTGAACATGCCTAAAATCAACATGTCATTGGAAATTTTATACCCTCATGCTGAAGAATAGATCATCAACATGTTCAGCCTACTCCTTTGTTTAACAGTCCCTTGATTATAAATTTCAATCCACTAATTCAATTATGTTGATGTGAGAAACCAGGGGTAAAGGTGCAGATTAGTTCCCACTGATGAAACAATTTATTTCTTTCTGTATATTATTCAGTCAATTGGGCTGTAAAGTTGCACATATACTGTCCAGTAGAAACAGGATAAAAACAAATCTCTTACTATGGCTGGGTTCCAACCTTTTACTTTTCGTAAACCTAGTAAGCCCTGCAGCACTAGCAGAGGCAAAATCAGCAAGATTCGTTGAGTAGCTCCTATATCTGACCATTGGATATCAAAGATTTTCTGTAGTTCCGCTTCTGCTAGTGCTACAGGGCTTACTAGGGTAATGAAAATTAAATGGTTGGAACTCACCCTGTATATCCTGGTTCTGTTGGTAGGGCCTCTGTGTCCTACACTACAGGGGGAACTAATCTGGGTGAAGGTGCAGTTTAGCAACCCCTGATAAAAACAACTTATTACTTACTGTATATTATTCAGTCAAATGGGCTGTAAATTTGCACAGATAGGGTTCAGTAGAAGCTGGATGTAAACAAATCACTTCTTAGTGTATATCCTGGTTCTATTTGCAGGCCCTCTGCACCCTACGCTACTGGGGTAGCTAATCTGCACCTTTACCCAACCAGGTAACCATCTTCTTACCAAGACCAACCAAAGGGTGTAAATCCAAATAGACTGCTTTAGATTAATTTTTACTATGGCGAATGTTTTCTTCAATAGCAAATCTTTTCTTCGGAAGACGTAAAGACAGCGCTTTTCGATTGATGGCAAGTATCGCTAATCCAATAAAAGTCGCTAGACTACGCTATGGTGCTATTCGTAATCAAAACACGGAAAATGAAGAAAAACGGGTTTAAAAAAAACAGAAACGGCAAAAACGGCCAGAAAAAAAACGAAACAGAAACAGGAACGGTACTAAAATAACGGCTACCTGTTTTCTGTTTTTTCAGTTTTCCCAAAAAAAACAGAACAGAAAACGGTAGAAAAAAACAGAAACAGAAACAGAAACAGAAACGGCGCCGACCCCTACTTGGAAAACATTAATTAATTGTCGTGACCTCCGCCGTGCTTTTTTTTTATGCCTTCTGCGATAACTACAGCGTCAGCACAAGCAGATCTTTGGGAAAAAAGACTTACTTGAGCTTAGACTTACAACTGACGGCTTTCGCGGACAATTAGATTCTCTTTCTGCTTCTTATACACTGCAAATGGAAGTAAAAGAAGACTTGAGTGTTTTTTTCTAATCTAATTTTCCCCAACCGTTATTGTGAAGCACATCAGGCAATGCTTTATTTTGTCCACTCTGTTGCCAAAACACATGGCTACAAGAACTTTTGGATTTTATTCAGTGATTCATTAAAAAAAAAAAAAACTTTCCAAACAATGAGCTTTTCAAAGAAAATTAAAGGCCATTTTGGACTTAAGCTCAGCAGATACATATACCTTTTTAAATTCAAACTCAAAACGACCAGAAATTACTATTAAAGAATAAATGAAACCCAAAACGAACAGAAATTAAATAAACAATCATAGGAAAAACATATAGCAAGTAATAATATAAATGAATAAATAGATCTTAAAGCGATAAATGCTTAGATTGAATATAAAAAGCAAGCTTAAAACGAAAAAAAAAATTTCTTATTGAAGTATAAATGAAACTTAAAACGAACAGAAATTAAATAAACAATCAATGCAAAAAAAACATACAATAGATATTAATGTAAATTAAAAAATAAATCTTAAAACGAGTGAAACTTAAATTGAATATGCAAATCAAGCTTGAAACGAACAAACATCACTACAAAAAAGAGTGTGGGTATGACCTCCTTCTCTCACTGTAAAAGTCTTAAACCTACTGCGTCATTGCCGCTTTACTGAAAACCAATTTTATGACAAATATTTTCTTTTGTACTTAATATTGAAAATTAACATTAAAACTATAGTAACATTTTGAACTGATGAGCTTTCAGCAATTAATATCATTATACATCAAACATTCGGTTTAATTTATTAGCTCATTTTAAAGTTGTTCAAGACGAATATAGTTTCACTACAAACAAGTGTTTGGATACTGCCCCGTTTCCTAACTGTAAATAAAAACCAAAAGCCTACTGCGTCACTGGCGCTTAACTGAAAACAAATTATATTAAAAATATTTTCTTTTCCAGTTCTTACAGTATTAAAAACAAAAATAAAATTACAGTGAAATAAATTCTTGAACTGATGGACCTTTCAACAATTAATATCATTATACATCAAATATTCAATTTGATGTTGTTTATACTTTCCAAGACTGTTCAAGACACATATATTTTTCAGTAAAGCGCCAATGACGCAGTAGGTTTTAGACTTTTAAAGTGAGAGAAGGAGGTCATATCCAAGCTCTTGCTTGTAGTGATTTTTGTTCGTTTTAAGATTGATTTGCATATTCAATTTAAGTTTCACTCGTTTTAACATTTATTTATTAATTTACATTAATATCTATTGTATGTTTGTTTGCATTGATTGTTTATTTAATTTCTGTTCGTTTTGGGTTTCATTTATTCTTAGTAGTAATTTCTGGTCGTTTTGAGTTTGAATTTTAAAAGGTATTTGTATCTGCTGAGGTTAAGTCTAAAATGGCCTTTACTTTTCTTTGAAAAACTTATTTTTCGGACAGTTTTTTTTTTTTTAATTAATTTTTGTTCGTTTTTGATTGCAAAAAGTTTCAAGTTCTTAAAAATTCCTTATTCCAAAATCAAACTTCTTAAAAAAAATCAAATATTCATCACAGTATCAAAACTGGTATCAAAGTAACAATATCAAAGTGAAAAAAATGGGTTTGTGTCAACCTCGGAGTTTTTATTATCTGATGTTTGAACTATTTGTAAGAAAATTGTTATCTCAAAATTTTTATCGGATCGGTTTGGGAAAAAAGGGCATGGGGGGGGCTAATTAACCTTCGGTCTCTTTTGACTCTTTAAAAGTGAACTAGAACTTTCTATTTTCAATCAAATGAGCCCTCTCTGAAGTTTATACGAGTATCCCTTCTGTAAGAACCATATATATCCGCAGAGTATAACTTATAACGCCTGTCCCTGGGCCCTGAGGGGGTTGTGTCGACCCCGGAGTTTTAATATCTGATGGCTGAACTATTTTTAACAAAATGGTCACCTCAAATTTTTATCGGATGGGTTTAACCATTCGATAAACCCAAAGGCGTGGAGGGCGGGAGGGGCTAGTTGCCCTCCGATTTTTTTCACTCTGACCAAATGAACTACAACTTTTAATTTCCATTCAAATGAACCCTCTCTGAAGTTTATACAAGAATCCCTTTCATAAGAACCACATACGGCCCCAGGACACAGCTTACAATGCCTGCCCCCCGGGTCCTGGGAGGATGTGTCGACACCGGAGTTTTTGTTATCTGACCTTTGAACTATTTTGGAAAAAATGGCTCTCTCAAATTTCTTATTGGATAGGCTTGAGGAAAATAGGGCGTGGAGAGGGGGGCTAGTTGCCCTCCGATCTCTTTTGGCTCTTAAAAAGTGAACGAGAACTTTCAATTATCCATCATAGGAGCCCGCTCCGAAGTTTATACGAGCATACCTTCCATAAGAATCATATATGCCCCCAGAGTAATACCTACGACGCCTTCCCCGGGCCCTGGGGGGTTGTGTCGACACAGGTGTTTTTCTTATCTGACCTTTGAACTATTTTTAACGAAATGGCCATACGTAAAAGAGTTTTTGTTATATGATCTATGAACTATTTTTAACAAAATGGCTGCCTCAAATTTTTTATCAGATGTATTTAGGGAAAAAGGGCTTGGGGGGCCAGTTGCCCTCCGATCACTTTTGACTCTTAAAAAGGACACTAGAACTCTCGATTTCCATTCGAATGAGCCCCCTTTGAAGTTTATACGACGACCCCTTCTATATGAAGTGCCTCCGGGAAAAAAATAAATGGAGTGTGGGGGGAGGCTAGCTGCCCTCCAGTCACTTTTGACTCTTAAAAAGTGGATTACAACTTTCAATTTCCAATCAAATGAGCCCTCTATGAAGTTTATACGAGCATCCCTTCCATAACAACCGTATATGCCCCCAGGGTATAACTTACAACGCCTACCCCGGGCCCTGGGGGGTTGTGTCGACACCGGAGTTTTTTTTTTATTTGAACTTTGAACTATTTTTAACATAATGTCTATCTCAAACTTTTATCTGATGCATTTAGGGCGTGGAAGAGGGGGGCTAATTGCCCTCCGATCTCTTTTGACTCTTAAAAAGTGAACAAGAACTTTCAATTTCCAATCAAATGAGCCCGCTCTGAAGTTTATACGAGCATCCCTTCCATAAGAACTAGATATGCCCCTAGAGTATAACTCATAACGCCTCCCTCCGGACCCTGGCAGGTTGCGTCGACACAGGAATTTTTCTTATCTGACCTTTAAACTATTTTAATGAAATGGTTATTATAGAAATCTTGTCGGATGGGCTTGGGAAAAAATGGGTGTGTGTCGGGGGGGGGGCTAGTTACCCTCGGAAATCTTTTGACTCTTAAAAATTGAACTATAACTTTCAACTTCCAATCAAATGAGCCCTCTCTGAAGTTTATACGAGCATCCCTTTCATAAGAACCATACACGCCCTCAGGACAACACTTACAAAGCGTACCCCCTGGGCCCGCTTCAGGCAGTTGGAAATATTTGATATATTGTTATGGGTCTCAAGATCAGCAGACGGTAGCGGAGATTAGCCTACTTAATTTTGAACCAAATAAGAATTAAGCTTAAAAAAAAAACTGCGAAAAATGTCAAAAAAGCTTTTGATGAAGTAAATCTAATACCTGATATCTACCTTGAAAAATTTAAGAAGACAAAAAAGATTGATCAGTCCATTTCCACGGTTCCAAAAACTGTAGCCGTTTAGGGCGCAAGTGCTGTTAGTGAAACTAATGAAGCAATAGCACGATTAACGGCGACAGAAATAGAAATTGCTCACGCTAAGGATAACTTGAGAAAGGGCATTGAAACACAGGTTAGCTACGATTGATAAAACGAAATTCTCGGTTGAAAACATCGTTTCGGAAGTCTATCAATCTATTATTGTGGAATATATCCCGAAATTGACTGAAATTGAAAAAAATTGGAGTCTATGAAAAGTCACCTTGAACCTCTAGATGATAGAATACTTCGGATTGAGCGGCGTATAGATGATATCGACCCAGACTCGAGACTAGATTCGTTCATTTTCAATGGCGTTAAACAAAACCCGAATTCGCACCTGAAGACTACCATATTTAATAGCTTCCGGGGAAAGATGGAACACACCAAAATAACTGATGCTACCATAAGCAAAGTGGACGATTCGCCTTTGGAATTTCTGTTCGGGCTGATAAAATTGCCCCTGTACTGATTATATTCCGTGAAAACGAGATGTTGAAAAGTGTTTATGCAGCTAAAAAGAAACTCTCAAAAAGTGGTAAAAATGGCAACAAATGTGTTCGGTCTGATCAAGGGCGTGTATTTTTCCGCCTTCCCAATGAGGATACTCCACGTAGACTTTGGTAAATTGAGAACATGTTTTAGTATTCATTAATTTATTTTTCTTTTTTCTCCTTGTTTTTCTTTTTTCTTGTTTCCCTTTTCCGGTCTATGTTAATGTCATAAAATTTGAAAAGTTTCTTTTATGAACTATTTTATCATATGGTTGTGCTTTATGTATTGAAAACCCATATTTTTGGTATCGAATGATGTCACAGATAGAAATGTCAAACCATTGCGATATAGTAAATATGCAGATTTTATGAGTGGGGAAATAGATGTATTAGAGGAATTATCACTGTGTCGTTCACAGTAGAATTGCCATATTACGTCATCGTATTTAAAGGTGTCGAGTTTTCTAGAATCTTGTGATGGTCGAATTGATGGATGGATGATTATGGGGGATGTCGAATATGGGGGATATCGAATGGGGATATCGATTATGGGGGATATCGAATATGTCGAATATGGGGGATGATTTGACATGTTAGATCGAAGGTAAAATTGAAACTGTTACAATAGAGGTGCAGCTAGAAAACAAAAAGATTTTGTTTTGCCTGATGTACCTGCCTCCTGGTGCTGTTCCTGAGGAGTTCTTTGAGAGTTTCGATAAGTTTTTAAATATACTTTTACCGGTTTATGATTCTTGTTGCCCGATAAAAATTCTGAAGAAAAGGAAAAAATAGCCTAGAAAAACATGGATTAATGCTGCAATAATAGAGAAAATTGAAGAAAGAAACAAGCTTTACCGTATGTATCTGGAATCTAATACGCAGGAAGACTTGGAAAGATTCAAGCGAGCAAGGAACTTGGTGAATTATCTGAGGAGATCCGCTGTCAGAAATTATTATTCTGAAAAGTTTAGTGAAAATGCTGGTGATACGAAAGGTACCTGGCAATCTCTTGTGAGGGTTTTTCTCTTCTTTTATTTCTTTCTTATTCTTGTTTTTTTTAGTGTATTTATTTATGTGTTATTGATTATGCGAATTAATTAATTAATTGAGCCACTACACACAGGTTTTTTGACCTTCTAGTATGGCTATGTTTATTTAACTTGATTTGTTGTTTTGTGAATTTGTCAATAAAGAAATCTCATCTGTCTTAGAAGAAAAATTGGTAGTGTTTTTTATTTGTTTTAAGTTTGAATTATTATATGACTTGTGCTAGTGTTAGGCTTTAATGAGACTTTATTTTTCTTTGCAAACTTCCGTTATGGAAAACGTTTTTTTTAAGTTAGTTACAGTTCTATTTCGTATGACATAGCTATAGTCTTGGTTAGTATTAGGAGTAGCCTACTTTTAAAGGGGATTTGAATTTTTCTACTTAAGAATTAAGCTATTGGATTGTAGCTGAAATTTTGGACAAAATTAGAATATCCAAATTTTCCGAACAGCAATAGTTTTTTTTACAATAAATGTTTAACAAAAATATTGCTATATAATTTTAGGTGAATGGGCAGATGGATCGTTATTAATCGGGATAGCATGACCCCTCACAACCCTTGGAGAAAGGTCTGTAAGTCATGAAGTTTGTCCAATGTTTACGTATAGCTTGTTATTGGGAAGTATACAGACACTTTTCCAAAAGCAGAGGGAGGTGAATTTTCAGCTATGGGGATTTTCCACAGGGAGATCTCTCCGTGGGGAGGTAAGTTCCTAGGGACTGAAGTTTTCAGGGGAAATTTTACACTGCAGGAAATTTGCCAGAATTCCTATACGAAACTATTTTTGTCTTACCGACTCAATTTTAGATATGGAGATGTTAAGCGGAATCGTCTAGAGGATGTTTTTACTGCGTTGGAATTGTATAGTGTCTTTCTATAGGTGGGGGGAGATTTTTATGGGATATATTTTCCAGAGGGAACTTTGTGCGGGAGAAACTTTCAACTAGGGGATGGGTGGCTTTTTGCGGGAAACTTCTACGGTGGAGGGGATTACCAGCACTATTTAAAAAAAAAATCAGAAATTAAAGTCTATTTGAAATAAAAATGCGCTAAGAAAAATTTCTCATCCGAGATAATCCACAAGAAATTTTCTGGGTGGAATTTTCAGCTAGAATGAAACTGTCTGGATGAATTGGAATCTCTTTAATTTAAAAAACTTTTTCAACAAAACAAGTTTGTCAGAGAAAAGTAAAGAGCTCCGTTAAGCCAAAAATGAGTAGAAATAAATTCAGATAATTTTCTAAGCGTAAAACTACCACAAATTACCTTCAAAACATAAATTAAACCCAAAACGAACAGAAATTACAATAAATAACCGAGTCAAACTCAAAAACAGCAAAAATTAACATGAGCAGGACTGACAACCCCAACACCTCAAAACCAGAACATAATTTGCACTTTACTGAAAACAAAATACATTTTAAATATTTTCACTTTTTTGACTTATAACAAATAAAGAAGTATTAGGACTTAGAGGAATCAATATAAGAATATGTATATTAAACTGACAATGCACGATTTTTTTTTTTAATAAAGTTCAAATTATGCACTGGTCTTGAAAAGACATGGGGATTGTGAGCCCAATCTTTTAATTTTTGCACGTTTTGAGTTTGACTAGGTTATCTGTAGTAATTTCTATTCGTCTTGGGTTTCATTTACTTATTAATGGTGTTTTGTGGTAGTTTTATTCTCGGAAGATAAGAAAAACTAACTCGTAGAAGTTGACAACGCTTCGTCCGTAAAAACTTCAACAATAATAATGTGTTGGTTCCCAAAGCCAACTATCCTTTCAAAGGAAAACTAAACTTTTTAAATTTTATGGTGCCACATGTTTTTAGTCGATTACTTTTGGCCTACATTTATTTTTCTTTTTTTAATTTGGCACCCGCTACTGCCAAAAGTCGCAGAAATTGATATAGAAGCCTTTTCAACAAAAATGGATTTGCGATTACTTTTTTTTTGTTCTAGGATTTCAAGATACTTATGGTGTGTAAATTCCTCTTTTTCAGTTTCATTAGATCTTCTTACGAAACTAAAAAAAAAACACAACTCAAATAAAACTCA
>JAQQPU010001451.1:0-36155 GCA_029168905.1 Artemia sp. Kazakhstan ARC1039 | reverse complement strand
GGTATTTTCCACGGGCGGGGGGGGGAGTTAAACGTCCAGAACTCAACCGTTATTCATATCAATTTTTATTCATCACTTAGTCCACCGTTTTATTACACGAATCTTTTCGTGTTGTACTTCGATACAACCGAAATAGTTAAACTTCGGTAACTACAAAATAGGACGTTACGAACCAATACAACCAGATTTGTTCCTCACCTTGTTACCGCATTAAATAAATAAATAATGTTTCAACATTATTTGTATGCTCTCCAGATCTCTTCAGCCTTCGGGTTTAGAATTACAAACAGGGTGCTCTGCTTAAGAAAGCTTCTAACCGATTTCAATAGCATACTCCGATTCAAAATACCCCTGCAATCCCTTTAGATACTGTGTTGATTCGCATAACAAATTTTTCTTTTCCTTTAAAAATGGGAGTCTGTGTTTGGGGCACAGTTTATATAATATACCAGTAAGTTTACCGCAGATGATTTCTGGCTCTTCATTCTCGGTGCGAACAAAAAGCTCCTCCCACTTATTTCTGCACTTACTGTCCACTTATTGGTTGAGCCGGCCAAGTGGTTTTGTCAGCACTTGTTCCGTAAGTAATTATTCTTTGTCTACCCGTGAAAAGATCTAATGCCGCTTATGTTTATATCTGCAAAAACGTTTTCTGGAGCACTCGCACCTCGGTCCAGGTTTTTATAATGGGTGAGCTAGGGAAATATCATACTAGATAATTATATAAACTGTGGTTTGGGGCTTCAAGTGACACTAACTGATGAGTAGAACGGACATGTCTCCTTTTTTCACCAGGAGTGGTCGTTTACCAGTTGCCTGATTTTTTTTTTGAGAATTGTTAATGAATGCTAAAATTTATTAATTTCATGAGCAGTAAAGACCATTGAGATCCTAATAAATTAGTCTTTTATTTTCTGCAGAACACTTACGGAATTATCTGCTCCTAAGAGAGCATATTGTTTTTTGGGAGTCGTTTTGTGTTTTCAGTTTCCATTTCTTAATTCATAGTAATTTCTCTTTGCTTTACTCCGATACCTTACATAACCTAGTTTCTGCTCGTTTTAAGATTTAAATACACTCTACTTTCATTGGAGGAACGTTTTTTAATCATCTTATTATTAAGAAAGGCGGGTACGGTGCAGATGCAAAAAGTAGAGCAGCCAAGGCTCAGGGAATTGTTTTAAGAAAAAGCTCAGAAAATTTGGAAAGCCAGTCTTGGAACTAAAATTAGAACACTAGAAGCTAAGGTAATGGCAATGGTAAATCATGGTTCCGAAACGTGGCTACTTTAAAAAGTTGAATATGAAAAATATAGTTTTGTCCCACTATTCACCTATAGAAGGAAAGAAAAGATACAATAGTAGGGTCATGTTTTATGGATGAAAGACTGCCAAAAAATGAGGCTTTTAGTAGCCCAGATGTGACCAAACAAAATCAGGATGTCCTTGAGTGGGCCAGGGAGGGGTTAAGGGAATAGTTATAAGAAGCTGGAGTTTCACGGGAAGGTAAATGTAAAGTATACGGCATTGGACTTTACAGTCCCTACCGGCGGTGCTGATCTCGGTTTCTTGGCCCTTCAGCCAGGATGTGCAATGGGGGGTTAGGGGCCAACCACGGGAAGAAATCAACAGAAACACTTTGGGTAGGGTGGAGGAGTAGAGGGTATACATGTTTTTGTTTCAGGATGTGTCGCGCTGCACCGGGTTGTTCTTCAGCAGTTTATGTTTATCAATGTTTATGTGGCACGTTTATTCTATTCAGGAATAGGAATGAACGACTCCTTGCCATTAATTACATTTCTTAAATTTATTTAAAAATCCATTTTTTTATTTGCTGTTGTAGTGCAGTAAGGTTCGCTCTTTACTAGGATTGCAGACACTGCTGGACCCATTATATGATAAAAAAATGCAACACCAAAACTGAGATAAGTCTTTTGCGCAAAGGCTGACCATAGTGCGGCGCTGAGTCTTCCTTTTTACATTATATAGGTTTTTCTCATACCAGTATTTTTTTTTTCTCTTTTAATGATAAATCTATAGAGTTATCTAATGCATCACAGCAGAAAGCTTAAGAGAAGAAGCTACACTTACTTCAAAGTAGTTCTTTAGGAAAGAAAATGGAAAATAAACTTCAGATCCATCCCTGAGACACGAGACTTGATATTCCCCATTAATCACACAATCAAAACCTTCTGGAGAATGTCGACCATCTTTTCTCATTCTGTTTTCCTAGAGCAAAAAAAAACATCATTATTGATACATAACTACCAAGATTCCGTAATAAGATTTCAATCCAGCCAAGGTAGTTATTTTTCTCCGAGGACAAATAAAGATCTATTGGAAATGGGAAGAAAAGTAATTAAGATGACGGTTGTTGCCCAGTGTGTAAGGCAATATATTAGCAACCTAAGAGCTACCATATTAGAAGTAAAACTCTCTGATATTATTAGATATAATAAAATATAAAGATGGTGTTTTTAGGCTTTGCGGGATCCATTTGCAGAAAATAAGAACTAAATGGCGAACAGGAAGATACGACGCAAAGTAGAACAACAATTAGCAAAAAATAAAACAAAGATAACATTTAAACCCTCTTAGAGAATCAGACTAAATATTATAAGATACGCTTAACTCAAAAGCTCATGTTTAAAAACTGAAAATATAAAGATCAAATTATTTAGAAAAATTCAACAGCTCAAAGGTTGAATCCAAATAATATCATTAGGCCTACTAAACGCTCAACGAAGAGGCAAGAAAAAAAGAACGCTAAAAATTAAGCTGAATTTTTTAAGACAATGAATGTGGGGGAATTTCTTGGAAGGTCGCCAAACTAGAGATTTTCAGCAAAATTGGATAAAAGTAGAGTGTGACGTCTCGGCATCACGCAATTCAGCCCTGTATCAATCATGAAGAAGTAATAGAATATCAAAAATAAATTAAGATTTTTTCTAGAGAGTCAAAAATTATTTAATTATACCCTAGTATATAGCCTATAAGATTACATATCGTCTAATAATAAGCATGTAAAAAAACAAGTAAATTTTAAGGTTTTTAAGTTCTCTTTTTTAACGAGAAACTGGAATTGGCATAGGAATAAACGAAGAAGTCAAGAGAAATATATATCAGACAGTGAGATAGGGGCTGAATCTTCCCTCTTGAAATGAGTATACCCCACCCCTTCCCAAAAAGAAATTCAATAAAAAATAACATAAAAAACATAAACTGCTTTAAAAAAATAAAATGTACGGAGAACTATGAGAAATGTCCCAGTACACAGCAATAAGGCTGGTTTTACTCTCTTTGTTTTGTATCAGACAAAGACTTCATTTGGAAAAATATTCCTATTTCCTTTGAAGGTCACGGCTCTTCTTAACCACCACTGTATATATAATTAGCACTTTACTGAAAAAATACAAATGAATGTGCATTGTCAGCTTAATATGCATATACTGATATTTAGTAATCAAAATGTTAATATTATTTGATTTATTAAAGTTATAAAAGTAAAAACATCTATATTTTTTTCAGTAAAGTGCAATTTATGTTCTGGCCCTGGGAAGGCATAGGGGTTTTGAGCCCAACTTATGTTAATTTCTGCTCGTTTCGAGTTTGACTCAGTTATTTATTGTAATTTCTGTTCGTTTTGGGTTTCATTTATTTATCGATGCTGATTTGTGGTAGTTTCACGCTTGGTAGATTATTTGATTTTATTTTTGCTCATTTTTTGTTTAACGGACTTCTTAACTTTTCTTTGAAAAACTTATTTTGTGGAAAAAATTTTTTACATTAATTTCTGTTCGTTTTATATTGAAATAGTCTTTTCAGGGAAAAAGAAAATAATACTTAAAACCTTTTCGTTTTTTAAGACTTTATAGTTTGGCCTGCTATTTGTATGCTGGAGAAAATTTTTCAGCAATTTTTAACAGCATACACCCTTCTAAAAATCCGGACACAAATAGTACTGTTTAAATTGGTTTCATACCTCCTCTAGTTGACCTGAAACGGAAAACTTGGTACCATTCGCAAAAAAATCTGTTTACTTTCTTTGATAGCTTCGATACACTTATGCTATTTTGATTTGGTTAAATTTTAAGAGCAGAAATGGGAGGGTTGGCGTGATAGGTTGAGAGTGGAAGGGGGATTAGTTGTCCTCAAATTACTTTCGACTATTAAAAAGGGCATAAGCCCTTTCTATTTTCAATCGAATGAGCCCTTTTCGAAGTTCCCACGACAACTCCGTCGATACCAAATGCCCTGGTCTAAACAACAACAAAAAATAATACATTATACCCACTTCGATCTTTACTATAAAAATGTCAAGCCGTCCAATCACTTTTGACTATTAAAAAGGGCACTAGGCCTTTCGATTTCCAATCGAATGAGCCCTTTTGGAAACGACAACGCTTCCTATAAACATCTTATATGCCCCCAGGGCATAAATTACAACCCTTACCCTAAGGTCTGTTAGGGTGGTTGTCGTCCTCTAAGACCGAATTTCCGGAACTTTCAACTACGGTAAACAAGATGGCTATCTCAAAATTTTGATTGGATGTGTTTGGGGAAAATGTGGGCGTGAGAGGGACGGTAGTCGCTCTCCAATCACTTTCAACTATTAAAAATGGTCCTAGCCCTTTCAATTTCAAATCAAATGAGCCCTTTTGAAGTATATACGACAAAACTTTCAATAAAAATCTTATATGCCCCCAAGGCATAACTTACAACCCTTGCCCTGAGTGCTGGGGGGGTGGGGGTTGGGTGTCATTCTCAAAGACCTAATTTCCAGAACTTTCTACTACGTTGAACAAAATGGCTATCTGAAAATTTTGATTGGATGTTTTTGGAGGAATGGTGGGCGTGATAGGAGGGTTAGTTACCCTCAGAACACTTTCGACTATTACAAAGGACACTAGCCCTCTCAATTTCGAATTGAATGAGCCCCTTTTGAAGTTTTACGACAACTCTTATCAATTAAAATCTTATATGCCCCCAGGGCAGAACTTACTACCTTTGCCCTTGGGGCTCTAGGGGGGTTTGTCATCCTTGAATAAATAATTTCCGGAACTTTCAACTACGTTGAACAAAATGGCTATCTCTAAACTTTGATTGAATGTTTTTGGGGAAATGTTGGGCGTAAGAGGGGGTTTAATTACTCTCCACTCACTTTCGACTATTAAAAACGGCAATTTCAATTTCCAATCAAATGAGCCCTTTTTGAAATTTCTATAACCACTTTCTATATAAACTTTATATGCCCCCAGGGCATAACTTGCAACCCTTGCACTGAGGGCTCTGAGGGGGTTATCATCCTAAAACACCTAATTTCAAGAACTTTCAACTACGTTGAACAAAATGGATATCTAACAATTTTGATTGGATGTGTTCGGGAAAATGGTGGGCGTGAGAGGGGCGTTAGTCGCCCTCCAATCACTTTCAACTATTAAAAAAGGCACTAGCCCTTTCAATTTCTAGTTGAATGAGCCCTTTTGAAGTTTCTACGCTTTCAATAAAAACATTTTACACCCCCAGAGCATAACTTACAAACCTTGCCCTGAGGGCTGTGGGGGGGGGGGTTGTTATCCTTAAAGACTTAATTTCCAAAACTTTCAACTACATTGAATAAAATGACTATCTAAAATATTGATTGGATGTGTTTGGAGAAAAGATGGGCGTGAGAGGGGGGTTAGTTGTCTTCAAATCACTTTTGACTTAAAAAGGGCACTAGCCCTTTGAATTTCCAATCGAATGAGCCCCTTTTGAAGTTTTACGACAACTTTTATCTATAGAACCTTATATGTCCCCAGGGCAGAACTTAAGACCTTTGCCCTTGGGGCTCTGGGGGGTTTGTCATCCTTAAATACATAATTTCCGGAACTTTCAACTACGTTGAACAAAATGGCTATCTCTAAACTTTGATTGAATGTTTTTGGGGAAATGTTGGGCGTAAGACCGGGTTTAATTACTCTCCACTCACTTACGACTATTAAAAAGGGCAATTTCAATTTCCAATCAAATGAGCCCGTTTTGAAATTTCTATAACCACTTTCTATATAAACTTTATATGCCCCCAGGGCAAAACTTACAACCCTTGCACTGAGGGCTCTGAGGGGGTTATCGTCCTAAAACACCTAATTTCAAGAACTTTCAATTACGTTGAACAAAATGGATAACTCAAAATTTAGATTAGATGTGTTTGGGAAAATGGTGGACGTGAGAGGGGCGTTAGTCGCTCTCCAATTACTTTCAACTATTAAAAAAGGCACTAGCCCTTTCAATTTCTAGTTGAATGAGCCCTTTTGAAGTTTCTACGCTTTCAATAAAAACCTTATACGCCGCCAGGGCATAACTTACAAACCTTGCCCTGAGGTCTGTGGGGGGGGGGGAGGGGTTGTTATCCTTAAAGACCTAATTTCCAAAACTTTCAACTACGTTGAATAAAATGACCATCTAAAATATTGATTGGATGTGTTTGGAGAAAAGATGGGCGTGAGAGGGAGGTTAGTTGTCTTCAAATCATTTTTGACTATTAAAAAGGGCACTAGCCCTTGAATTTCCAATCAAATGAGCCCTTTTTCAAGTTTCTACGACAAAGATTTCAATAAAAACCTTATATGTCCACAGGGCAAAACTTATAACCCTTGCCCTGAAGACTGTGGGGGAGTTTTCTGAACTTTGAACTGCGTGGAACAAAATGGCTATTCAAAATCTTTATTGGATGTGTTTGGGGAAATGGTGGGCATGGAAGGGGTTTTAGCTGCTTTCCAATCACTTTCGACTATTAAAAAGGGCACTAGCCATTTCAATTTCCAATCGAATGAGCCTTTTTTGAAGTTTCTACGACAACGCGTTATATAAAAACCTTACATGCCCCCTGGGAATAATTTACAACCCTTGCCCTGAGGGCTGTGGGGGGGAGGGGGATTGTCATCCTCAAATACCTAATTTCCAGAACTTAAAACGACGTTGAATAAAATGGCTATCACTAAGTATTGATTAGATGTGTTTGGGGAAAAGGTGGGCGTGAGAGGCGGGATAGTTGCCCTATAATCACTTTCGACTATTAAAAAGGGAACTAGCCCTTTGAATTTCCAATCAAATGAGCCTTTTTTAAAGTTTCTACGACAAAACCTTCTATTAAAAACCTTATATGCACCCAGAGCATAACTTACAACCCTTGCCCTAAGGGTTGTGGGGGAATGTCCTCAAAAATCTAATTTCTATCTGGAAATCAACTACGCTGAATAAAATGGCTATCTTAAAATTTTGATTGGATGTGTTTCGGGAAATAGTGGGCGTGGAAGAGGTGTTAGTCACCTTCCAATCACTTTCAAATATTAAAAATGGCCCTAGCCCTTTCAATTACCAGTCAAATGGGCCCTTTTGAAATTTTTTCGACGAAACTTTCAATAAAAATCTTATATGCCCCCAGGGCATAACGTACAATCCTTGCCCTGAGTGCTGGGGGGGGGGGGGGGAGTCTCAAACACCTAATTTCCAAGACTTTCTACTACGTTGAACAAAATGGCTATCTGAAAATTTTGATTGGACGTGTTAGGAGGAATGGTGGGCGTGAGAGGGGGGTTAGTTACCCTCCAATCACTTTCGACTATTACAAAGGTCACTAGCCCTCTCAATTTCGAATTGAATGAGCCCCTTTTGAAGTTTTACAACAACTCTACCTACAAAAACCTTAAATGCCCCCAGGGCAGAACTTACAACCTTTACCCTTGGGGCTCTGGGGGGTTTGTCATCCTTAAATACATGATTTCCAGAAGTTTTAACTACGTTGAACAAAATGGCTATCTCTAAACTTTGATTGAATGTTTGTGGGGAAATGTTGGGCGTAAGAGGGGGGTTTATTACTTTCCACTCCCTTTCGACTATTAAAAAGGGCAATTTCAATTTCCAATCAAATGAGCCCTTTTTGAAATTTCTATAACAACTTTCTATATAAACTTTATTCCCCCAGAGCATAACTTACAACCCTTGCACTGAGGGCTCTGAGGGGGTTATCATCCTAAAAGACATAATTTTAAGAACTTTCAACTACGTTGAACAAAATGGCTATCTCAAAATTTTGATTGGATGTGTTTGGGAAAATGGTGGGCGTGAGAGGGGCGTTAGTCGCTCTCCAATCACTTTCAACTATTAACAAAAGCACTAGCCCTTTCAATTTCCAATTGAATGAGCCCTCTTGAAGTTTCTATGCTTTCAATAAAAAGGCATAACTTACAACCCTTGTCCTGAGCGTTGTGGGGGGGGAGGGGTTATCATCCTTAAAGACATAATTTCCAAAACTTTCAACTAACCCCCAATTCTACGACAAAAATTTCAATAAAACCTTATACGCCCCCAGGGCATAACTTATAACCCTTGCACTGACGACTGTGGGGGGAGTGTCCTGCTCAAAGGTATAATTTCCTGAACTTTGAACTGCGTGGAACAAAATGGCTATCTAAAAATCTTTATTGGATGGGTTTGGGGAAATGGTGGTCGTGGAAGGGGTGTTAGCTGCTTTCCAATCACTTTCGACTATTAAAAAGGGCATTAGCCATTTCAATTTCCAATCAAATGAGCCCTTTTTGAAGTTTCTACAACAACGCGTTATATAAAAACCTTATATGCCCCCTGGGCATAATTTACAACCGTTGCCCTGAGGGCTGTGGGGGGGGGTGAGAGGTTGTCATCTCAAAGTCCTAATTTCAAGAACTTAAAACTACGTTGAATAAAATGGCTATCCCAAAGTTTTGATTAGACGTGTTTGGGGAAAAGGCGGGCGTAAGAGGCGGGATAGTTGCCCTCTAATGACTTTCGACTATTAAAAAGGGCACTAGCCCTTTGAATTTCCAATCGAATGAGCCTTTTTAAATTTTCTATGACAACGCCTTCTATAAAAAAAACCTTATATGCCACCAGGGCATAACTTACAACCCTTGCCCTAAGGGCTGTGGGGAACTGTCCAAAGGACACAAGCCACTCCAATTTCCAATTGAATGAGCGCTTTTCGAGGTTTCTAAGGCAACTTTTTCGATACGAAGTGCCCTGCTCTAAAGAAAAAAATTAATAAATAATACATTGTGCCAACAAAGTTCTTATATACCCCAGGAGATAACTTACAGCCCTTGCCCTGAGGGTTGTGGGGGAGTGTCCTCCTCTTTACTTAGTCCCCGTTTCTTGTCTCGTTCTCGCGTGTCCCCGTTCTTTACTTAGGCAGCGCGATCGTGCTGCCTATGATTTATACAGCAACTTTCTATGTAAACCTTATATGCCCCCAGGGCATAACTTACAACCCTTGCACTGAGGGCTCTGAGGGGGTTATCATCCTAAAAGACTTAATTTCTAGAACGTTCAACTACGTTGAACACAATGGATATCCCAAAATTTTGATTGGATGTGTTTTGGAAAATGGTGGGCGTGAGAGGGGCGTTAGTCGCTATCCAATCACTTTCAACTATTAAAAAGGCACTAGCCCTTTAAATTTACAATTGAATGATCCCTTTTGAAGTTTCTACGACAACGCTTTCAATAAAAACTTTATATGCCCCAGGGCATAACTTACAACCCTTGCTCTGAGGGCTGTGGGGGGAGGGGTTGTCATCCTTAAAGACCTAATTTCCAAAACTTACAACTACGTTGAATAAAATGCCTATCTAAAAATTTTGATTGGAAGTGTTTGGGGAAAAGGTGGGCGCGAAAGGGGGGTTAGTTGCCCTCAAATCTCTTTCGACTATTAAAATGGGTACTATCCCTTTGAATTTCAAATCGAATGAGCCATTTTTCAAGTTTCTACGACAAAGATTCCAATAAAAACCATATATGCCCCCAGGGCATAACTTATAATCCTTGCCCTGAGGGTTTTGGGAGAGTGTCCTCCTCAAAAATATATTTTCTATCTGGAAATCAACTATGCTGAACAAAATGACTATCTGAAAATTTTGATTTGAAGTGTTAGAGGGAATGATGGGCGTGTGGGGAGGGGCTAGTTGCCCTCCAATCACTTTCGATTATTAAAAAGGGCACTAGCCCTTTGAATTTCCAATCGAATGAGTTTTTTTGAAGTTTCTACGACAACGCCTTCTTTAAAAACGTTATATGCCCCCAGGGCATAACTTAAAACCCTTGTCCAGAGGGCTGTAGGGGAGTTTCCTCCTCAAAAACATATTATCTATCTGGAAGTCAACTACGCTGAACAAAATGGCCATCTCAAAATTTTGATTGGATGTGTTTGCGGGAATGATGGGCGTGGGAGGGGGGGGGCTAGTTCCCTTCAATCACTTTCGACCATTAAAAAGGATACTACCCCTTCAAATTTCCAATCGAATGAGCCTGTTTTGAAGTTTCTACGACAACAAATTCTATAAAACCCTTATATGCCCCCAGGGCATAACTTAAAACCCTTACCCCGAGGGTTGTGGGGGAGTTTCCTCCTCAAAAACATATTCTCTCTCCGGAAATCAACTACGCTGAACAAAATGGCTATCTCAAGATTTTGATTGGATGTATTTGGGGGAATGATGTGCGGGGGGGAGGCGTTGGGCTAGTTGCCCTCCAATCACTTTCGATTATTAAAATGGGCACTAGCCCTTTGAATTTCCAATCGAATGAGCCTTTTTTGAAGTTTCTACGACAACGCCTTCTATGAAAACCTTATATGCCCCCAGGTCATAATTTAAAACCCTTGCCCTGAGGGTGAAACCCTGGAGTGTCCTCCTCAAAAACATATTTTCTTTCTAGAAATCAACACCGCTGAACAAAATGGCTATCTCAAAATTCTGATTGGATGTGTTTGGGGGAATGATGGGCGTGGGGGGGGGGGGGGGCTAGTTGCCCTGTAATCACTTTCGACTATTAAAAAGAGTACTAGTCCTTCAAATTTCAAATCGAATGAGCCTGTTTTGAAGTTTCTAAGACAAGGCCTTCTGTAAAAAACCTTACACGCCCCAAGGGCATAACTTAAAACCCTTGCCCCGAGGGTTGTGGGGGAGTGTCCTCCTGAAAAACGTATTTTCTATCTGGAAATCAACTACGCTGAACAAAATAGCTATCTCAAAATTTTGATTGGATGTGTTTGGGGGAATGATGGGAGTGGGGGGGGCTAGTTGCCCTCCAATCACTTTCGACTATTAAAAAGGGCACTAGCCTAATTTCAAATCGAATGAGCCCCTTTCAAAGTTTCTACGACAAATCCTTCGATACGAAGTGCCCGGGTATGGGAAAAAAACACATTGTGCCCACATCGTTCTTTACTTAGGCAGCGCTAGCGCGCTGCCTATGATTAGAGAACACTATCACAGAGATTTCTAGCCTCTCAATAAGGATGATCATGGATCTGTGTTCCTTTGAGGTTTTTCCCGTTGATAGCCTTATTGAAATAATGGTCCTAGAATAACAGAGGAGGGCTTATTTACACGAAAATTGAAAGTTCTGTAATTGCCCTCCAATTTAACTAGAATATGAAGCTTTCTTAAAAGTGCTAAGAACCTTAGCGTGATGAGCAAGGTATTGAGGAGGGAGGGGGGGGGGCAACCCCTTCATATCTGGAATAATTTTCATTGATTTTGAGTTTTAGCGTTGCTCCTTACTTTCAATTGAATAAACTTGTTGTTTTTATTTAAAACCAGTTATGTGCGGAGTCCCTTTCCTTTCACATTGAATGATTTTATTGGGAAAGAACAAAGTTCTGAAAGTTCTGATTGCCCTCCAATCACTTTCGACTATCAAAATGGGCACTAGCCCTTTGAATTTCCAATCGAATGAGCCTTTTTTGAAGTTTCTACGACAACACCTTCTATAAAAACCTTATATGCCCCCAGGGCATAACTTAAAACCCTTGCCTTGAGGGTTGTGGAGGAGTGTCCTCCTCAAAAACATATTTTCTTTCTAGAAATCAACTACGCTGAACAAAATGGCTATCTCAAAATTTTGATAGGATGTGTTTGGGGGAATGATGGGCGTGGGGGGGGGGGCTAGTTGCCCTCCAATCCCTTTCGACTATTAAAAAGGGCACTAGCCACTCTAATTTCAAATCGAATGAGCCCTTTTCAAAGTTTCTAAGACAACTCCTTCGATACGAAGTGCCCGGGTATGGAGAAAAAAAACACATTGTGCCCACATCGTTCTTTACTTAGGCAGCGCTAGCGCGCTGCCTATGATTAGAGAACACTATCACAGAGATTTCAGGCCTCTCAAGAAGGATGATCAAGGATCCGTGTTCTTTTGGGGTTTTTCCCGTGGATAGCCTTATCGAAATAATGGTCCTAGAATAACAGAAGAAGGTTTATTTACACAGTTTCGTTATTACAGCAGTTTCGTTTTCTACCATTTTTGGGGATACAACTTTCGAGTAAAATTCTAAGAAAGCAAATTGATTTTAAAATTATTGAAAAATAGTATAGTGAGCTTCACTGTATTAGAGGCAGCAGTGCCGCAACGTGGCATATTCGTTCCTAAATATAAACCATGTCTATACAAAAAAAAATGGTTGATATAGATGATTATTTTAAAGCTTCATTTAACTAATTTGATTCATTTGAGATTTGATAGAATTATTAGCTTTTACGGAGGAGAGCCAGTGGATCTTTGTGCAGATGGAAGGGTTGCGCTTGAAGCCTCAAACAATGTTTTTTTTGCTTTAACTTTTCTAACTCTCCGTAAACCTTCAGATAAATAAAGGTGGATGTTTGGCAGGGGATGGAGTAATCTCAAATCTCTCTTCATTCCAAGCAATATTTTTGGACTAAGCCTGCAGTATGGGTACTGTGGAGTGATAGCTCCCATTATTCCAGAAATATTTTTATGTGTAACAAAAGATTACAATCATACGTATACCGGCACAAAAGGGAGTGAGAGAGGGGGAGCGCATTATGAGCACATCCAGCAAATTTTCCAGGGCTGAAAATGAGGGTCAAGTGCTCCAAAAATATTTTGGTTTTACCATGATTTGAAATATTTCTTTTTGTTCTATTTACATACATCTTTTATATCTTCTTATGTCCTGGGGGGGGGGCACTGGCCCTTTCCAGCGTTTCTCGGGGATTTTTCTGTGAAATGATTTTTTTCAAAAAGCTTCCATTGAAAACCGTGTAATGACAGCCCTATGATTTGTTTAAAATTTCAAACCCCTCCCTCCGCCTCATTCTGAAAAAAAAATTAGGAGGCTTTTCTTTTCACGAATGACTACCAGTTTCGAAGCATTTTTACACGAATACGAAACCTTATTGTAAGAAAAAGGGGGATGGTCGAAGAAAGAAGTGATATTCTTCTTCATACTTAAAAGGGCGTTGGATCAAACAGATGGTAGTAACAAATTGTAAGTAAAGGGCGGCCCTTTTAAAAGAATCCACAGACAATCGTAAGAGTAGATAACAATATATGTAGCCACAAAATTTAGTACTTATACTGATTCGAGATACGCAAAACTTATTTATTTTAAGGTTGCTCACCGAAACCTATTAACAAATCAAGATCTGTATAATTTTAGAGACAGGGATTAAACTTCCCCAAAGAGAAAGGCTTAAAGCAAATTTATTCAATGAAATCGAACATGTAAGATGACCCTCAAGCATCGTCAAAAACATGAAAATGATTTTTTGTTGGGGGGGGGGGGGGGCCACGCATGCGTGTTTGCTTAATCCCAGGGGTTGATCCTATCAAGCCAGTGGTCCTAGATAATTGAAAGAAGATTTATTCGAATAAAACTTTAAAGACCCGTGCAGTACGGGGCTTAGGGGGTGTAAATTCTCCTCTTACTGTAGAGACAATAGTTTATTTTGGTCAAAAAGCAAGTGCAGCAATGAGCTCTTTTTCTCGAAACATTGTTCCGTAAAAGCTAAATTTTGATGTAAGCAATGGTTTGAGAGGGTGGTAACCCTCCTCATTTTTAGGGTAACTTTGAATATGGCATTAAAATTAATGCTATATTAAAATTAAACCAATTAAAATTTAAAAAAAGAAAACTTTTCAAATTAGAATAAAGAGCCGCGTTAAAACTTAAAACTAACAAAAATTATTCCGTATATGAAGGTGGTGCCCCTCCTCATTCCCCTGCTCCTTACGATAAAGTTTTATTGAGCTATACACGTAATTCTGATCCAATTACCCCTGTGTTTGAGCAGTCGTTTTTAAAGGATTATAGGACAACAAGTCAAACGTTAGCATAAAGAGCAGAGAATTGAGGAGAGGTTCCAATCCCCACATACAGAATAATTTCAGTTTGTTTTAAGTTTTGATATCGCTTTTTACTTCCACTTGACAAAACTGCTTTTAAAATTCTATTTCTATTCAAAACATAGGTGTCCACAGGTCCGACCATTTGGAACAGGGTTAAAGGATTTTGGTAAGGGGAACAGTCAGAAACATGAATTTTTAGGTCATTTATGAACATTTATGACATAAAGTACCAAGCATGCGTCCCTGTAAAAAGTGATTGGTCTGTGACTGTAAAGGATATTTAATATTGACAATGCTAGTCTTCATTGAAATGACGTTTTTCATTTAATGTGGCCTTAAGTGCCTAGTCCTGTAACAGTCTACAATGTTACATTGCAGAATGGGTTGTACAAGTCAGGCTTTTATTAACAAATGTCTGATATTTCTAGGAATCAAGATGGCTTTAAACATTGTTAGCCTATTAAATATCTGAAGTATTTATAAACTAAATATCCATATTTACTTTTCTAAAAAAATCGGATGATTTTTCAGTTTTAATCTTTGAAGCAATTTTTTGAACTGCTGAAAAAGGTTATCACTTTTAATGATTTAAAAATAATAAATACGGAATTTTACATAATAATCAATGGACTAAGTACCTGCTGGAGTGGAAATGTCAAACCTTGTTAGAATGAGAGAGATGCAAGGATTTTTAATCTACAAGATTGGAAAGCCCTACGTACACTTTTGGGGCCCAGTAATCATCCAACGCCCATTTCCTCTTCTTAGCATATATAGACACTTTTGACTTGCAGATTAAGTTACAGACCTGAACTTGCTGACTATTCATCTGAGACTGATGTTCAAATGCATATTTCAAAATCTAAACATTTTAAGTATAAATTTGACAAATAGTGGTCATTTCATATCATGCTGATATCTGAGTTACGCAATGAATTTCTATTGATACGATTGAAGAACCAAACCATCCTCCCTCGCAATTTTGCACATATGAACATATTCAAACCTTTTTGAAATTAAGGTGACGCAATGATTTTCAATCTGCACGATAGGAGGGCCTTACGTCAGCTACTTAGGCCCACGCCTCCTCCAGCAACCTCGCACACATAGAAATGGAATACCTGTTATGGCTTGGAGGTTACATATCAAGCTCCCACATTGCACATACTGAAATGTGAAATGTGCAAACTGAAATGAGTCATGTATATAATTTCAATGGGTTTTACTGGAGGATCAAATATAAATAGCGACGATGTCCATAGTTTCCAGTGTTTTAAGAAAAAAATTCCCAGTTGTTTCTACTGTTTCTCCCTTGTTGTTTGTATTTAGGACCAAATATTTGGCTTTTGAGCCCGTACCTTTCAACATCTTCAGTTGGCATTTAAAGATCCATGATATTGTGGATTACAAAACTGGTGCTAATAAATCAATGCAGGAACCCAAAATGAAAACACACTGAGTATATATTTGATTTATAGTGTTTGACTTATAACCAAAGTTGGGATGAGTCTATTACTATCGTCATAATAGGCGGATTCATCAAACTGAGTTGAGCATATAAGATACCTAACTAAAGAGAGAAAATATTACTATAATTGGTGGATTAAAACCTAACCTAACCAGACATTAAACTGACCGATGAATCTCCCTAAGGGCTAAAGTTTTCCTGCAGCTTACTCAAAACAAAAAATAATTTTTGGCTTTTATCTTCCAAAAACTTCCAGGAAGACTTTAAATATCAGATAATTTATGATAATTAACTTTGTTTTATTAGTTTAATATTTGTTAAATTACATGAATTTTTTTTTCTCTTTTAATCCATTCTTTTCAAGTGTACAAAGAACCACCTGGCTCAATTAAATTTGAATCGAAGCTATTTATATAGTTAAACATCAACGAACAAAAGCCAAAATAGTCTTTTAGGAGGGTATAAAAGACTTATCACGGGATTTATTGACTTATTTGTAACAATTTCTCGATATAAAACATTCGTGATAAATAATTTAGTTTTGCTGTTTAAAAAAAATTATTTTTGCCAATGTTATTTTTCTTTTACATTCATTCCTTTCAAATTAATAGAAATAAAACACAACTGGCTAAATAAAATTTCAATTTAATCAATCTGTAGTTTTCAGCAAGGTAATAACGGAGCTCTAGTTTGTCGTTTATTTTATTTTTTTTTTGGGGGGGGGGGGGGGTGGAGAACAACATAATCGCAGTTGTGTACATAAATTGAATTATTTTTTTTAAGTTTTACTTCCTTGTTCATTTAATCTCTGTTGTTTTAGGTCTCAGTTCTCCAGTCACAGTAATCTCTGCTTTTTCCTGGTTAGACATCTTATGGAAGCTAATTCCTACTTGTTTTAAGTTTCAAATTCACAGTTTTTTAGGGAAAAACTTGTTTTTATATTTAATATACAAAAATGGATTATATACAAACCTCGCTCCAAAACATAGATGTACAAAGGCTTTACTTAGACGTATTTCTTACAGAGAGGAAATTTACAATTACAAAATAAATCACAATTATGATTCCCTGGGATCACAATTTACGGACCCATAGCTGGTTAGTTTCCTGTCATTACTGTATTTGCTATTTGCAAAACAGGTCAATAAACTGATTTTATTAATTCATCAAAAGTTCAAAACAATTTAACATTGTCAAGGGTACTGCTCTTGAATGCTGAATAAATCAAAGAAAGATACAAAGATAACACTCCAAGGGTAAATACGATAATTCCGTTTAGACAAGCTTGTACAGAAGAAGATATTAATTTTTCCAGGTTATTTCTTCTTCCTTTTCGCTGTCATAACAAACGCTAAGATTTTCGAGAGGCTACCATTCGTGACTACACACAGGCACGCATATAGGACAGGGGCACAGGGTGCAGCCCTCAAATTTGAGCGATCATAATTTTCTTAAATATTCCTGAATATTTCAACAGATATTCATAAATATACAATAGCATTTTTTGTAATTCGCCTGTTTAGATGACTCCCCCTTCCTCCTAAAATGTATTCCCTCCCAAGACAAATTTCAGCTTATGGGGCTGATGAGGTTCTGCAACTATTTTTATTTTTTTCTGTATTAACACAGACTCTAATTAGATCTGCAAATTCATTTCCCAACCTGTGTTAGGTTTTCGGGCACGGCCTTTCTGTAAAGATGTTATCATTTTAACGGTTTTCTCCATCTTTTTAAATCATAAGTACGCAATTAACCCAGTTAACTGTGCTTTTCTATTTTACCCCCTTTCCAACTCCCAAAGTGGATTCTGAGTACGCTCTTGGTAAATTTTATGTCTCTTAATTTCAATATATGATAGTACGCTTTAGGTGTTCGGTTTAGTTTTTTTTTTTACTCTCTCTCTCTCTTTCTTTAAAAAGGCTTCTCTTAAAAAGGTTGATAAAGGCTTCCAGACTTGAAGCCACTAGAGGAACCCTTACTATAAAATTACCATGGTTTTCCCCATACTTTCCGGTAGTTATCTTACGGACTAAAGCTTCAAAGCTTCATCAACTAATTTGCTTCATATTTCATAAAATTATATGCAATAATGGGTAAGCGCATATCAGCTATTATGAAGGAGGAATGGTAGACCGTTTTGTAGGTATAGGGTGAGCAGATTTCTCAAAGAGTGCATATGAATTCCAAAACATACTCACTCTCATTAAGCCTTTAGATAAATACAGAACTAGTTCCAGACAAAGGGGGGGGGGGGAATTGATATTTAGCCCCTCTTGGTTACCGGGAATATTTCTCCTCTGCGCCTTTATTATGAAAGGAGAGAGCATTATTAAACCCTAAAACGAGATGAATTTATTCCGTATAGGAGGGGGCTACCTCCCCTCCCCCCCCCGTGGCCGTAAAAACTTCGGAGGATGCTAATTCGATCGGAAATCAGGAGTTCTAGTGCCTTTTTTAAGAGTGATTAAAGAGCAACAAGTCCCTATCCTAGAACCTGTTTTTACATCTGGTCCTTTTTTAATCCCTTAGGACACCTGACCAACATTTCGAAATATCCATTTTATTCAGACTAGTTGAAAATATCAATAAATTTGCATCCAAGGATAACACAACCACCAGAGCCCCTAGGACAGGGGTCGTAAATTGTTCTTAGTGTCAATTCTTTGCAAATACATTTTATAGTGGAAAAAGAGGGAGCATGTTTGATCTTGGGAGTTCAGTGGCGTGAAATCTTGAAGGATTATTTTCATATAAAAACAATCAACATTTGCTGTGGGGAGGGATGGACTAGGGGCCAGGAATTAGGCCCCAAAAATTTCCTGACCAATTTGAAACTTACGGCCTCAAGTCATTGGACCAACAGGACTAACATACAAAAAAGTATTCAATTGGTCCCTCCTCTAACAAAAGGGGCTCAAAAAAGGCACCAAATTTTTCAATTGGCTCAAGAAGAGGCCCCAATGCAGAAGGGAAAAAATTACTTCCATTCAAAATACAGCCCAAAAACTTTAATCTGGCTGGTTTTAATTCAGTGTCTTTTCTCCTCTCGTGAGGTCTACTTCAAAAGGTTGGATTTTTTTTTTTTTTTTTTTTTTGAGCACTGAAGACGACTTGGCGGAGGTCCTTGTCGAAATATCTGTTTATTGTCGTCTCGTATTTTTGCACTTATTGACAGTACCCTCGTTTTCCTTGCCTATTTGATTTTTTTTTTCATTTGTTAATTTTTTTTTTTCTTTGCTTCATACGCCATGTATCCCTAGTGTGGTCTTAGAATGTATTTTGCCCAATAAGGGTCTGAAAACTGTTAAAAACTCTTTTCCACCCATTTTGAATTGAAGGGGCTATTGGACTATTTTAGAAATAGGGCAGGGGATCATTTGACTGAAAGTCGAAAGTTTATGTGTTTTTTTTATAGATCAAAAGCTACTAGAGAGAAATCAGCCTCCCTCTCGGTTCCTTTTCTACTATCCAGCCCTCTTCTAACCAATATGATATGAATCAGATTTTGAGATACCTGCTTTATCCAAAAACTTTGAAAGGTCTAATAACTTTGCCTTCAGGGTTGATATCAACCCCATAGCCCAATATTGGACTTTATCTTACCCTGCTATGATAAGTCTAACCCTTAGAAACACGAAAAAGAATTAACATAAAATATAAATCTAAAAATAAATAATATAAGACTTTCCTTCTTTTCTTTATTAGCTTTATTTGTCACACTGTCTCTTTGGCTGCTCAATTTTGCATGTGGGGGGAGTTTTTCACGAGGAGAATAAGCGTCGCGCATTCAATATCCTACCCCAATTTAGGGGGCCTTTTTGAGAAGAAGGCAATAATAGTAGCACATGAAACCATAGTGAAACTTCGAATATGGTTACTAAGGGTAATAAAAAAGAAATTATCAAAACAAAAGCAACATTATTTTACTAAAGGAATTAGTTTCTTTTGTACAATTCTCTCCTTGCAGATATTTATTAAATATAAGCATTGGCTGTTTATATTTGTTCTGGCACCCCTTTTTGTTCTTCAGATAACTGACCCGTTTCCTTTTCTTAATTACATTTGCTTATAGTATAAATTTAAAGGACAGGCTAAATTCTCGTTGCTAAGTCAGTAGTGTCGCAAAAGTTTGTGTTTTTGAAGCCCTCATTTATCGGATTCACCAGGGTCAATTTAGAGTCCAACCCTACACCAGGTTTTTGCGTGTGAATATAGTGATTTTTCAGTTAGTTCATTTCTAGACTGCAATGTCTACGTTATAGAGTTCAGAGTTCATGTTTTGTTGGAGTTTGTGCTTGGAGAAATAAAAATGAGTTATTTTCTCCTGATGTGTGAGATTATTTTTCCCCGAACCCAGACAGGGTAGGAAAAGAGTATTCAAGAAGTACCGTCGTTAATATATCGCTAGGAGGGTCCGTTTAACCTCTAAAGAGACAGCTAGAGAGTTTTCAGAGATGCCACAGATTGTGGCACCTTGGGCCCGATAGTGTGGTTCTTGAAAAAGCAGTACACTTTTCAAACACATACTAGTTGCAACCCCAGTACGCAAAGAAATTATAGAACCCTTTTAATCGCTTGATCATGTTGCTAGACTCTAACGGTGACGCCAGTGGTGGCACTGTGGCGTTAAAGATCAAAGAGTGGTAGCATAAAGGATATCAAATCAAATAGCTGGTAGCCCCAAGGCATCCAGTACAGTGGTGCCAGAACAAACAATTAGTTTTCAAAAATTTAAACATTTGTAGCTTCTTCTTGAAGGTCCCTGTCGATTTCAATAGCATGTTGATATCTTTGGAAAGGTTTGCTAGTACACAAAAGGAACAGTTACATTAAAAGTTTAATTACAGACAACCCAGGGTTATTAAAGTACATCTTTAACACTAAGCATGGCAGTATGTGGTTACCAAATATGGAAAGACAAGAAGGAATAAAAGGAAGATTTCTATTCTAAAGAATAATTTGTGCAGTAGTCTTAAACAAGATCTTAGAGTTAATTATTTTGTCTACCAAACCTGCCCTTCCATTTATAAATAAAATAAAAATATGCCGTAGCTATATATAAACAATGGATAAAACTTCAATTCAAGACAGTGAATAAAATGAAATTAAAAAAAGCTGGCATATTTCAATATCTACCTTTGATGAGGCAACTTGTACAGCTTTTCCACATACTAAATCCTCCTTAAGTGGTCCTTTGCAACCAACAAGGGAGAACAGAAATAAACAAATAATGAAAACTGAGATTGTTGCAAAAACAAACTTCCAGTAAAACCTCATTTTGAAGATCATCTAAACTTATCTTCTAGCAATAAGGGGGGACCTAAAAAAGAAAACAATAATTTTAAATACATAAACAAGTTATAAGCACACAAACAGTTCTGAGCACTGCTTCCCTCCTAACCATAAAAGGTTTAATTAAATTAACTTTAGGTTACAGCAACGAGAAGTTTGAATAAGTTGTCTGTGATACAAACTTATTCATGCAAACTTAAATATATAGATTAAACATATAACCCTCTTTTCATCAAGGCCAAAACCCGTCGTTTTTCAATTCTAAATAAATATTACGAAAATTATGCAGATAAAGTAGGTGTCTGTTTCTCTTTTCAGTAGGACAATAACCTTAAGTTTTTCTATAAACCTAGGGGTGACACTGATAGCTATAACATTTTATATGATGAGACAATATTTTATATGATTATCCCTTTTAATCTTCAAACTAAACTTAATACTCATCATCTTGATCATTCCTAAGTTTCAAACAATTAATCAACTTATAACAGACTATTTGGCAGTCTGAACAATTACTGACCATATCCATATTACTCGTGTTCATTTTAAACAAAATTTCAAAAAAAAACATAAAGCAACTATTTTCACAACCAAATTTCAAGATATCATAGGCAGTGCAATAGCACTTCCTAAGTAAAGAGCGCTGTAAGCACAGTGTATTATTTTTTTATCTTTTTTATACCAGGCCACTTCGTATAGAAGGAATTGTCGTAGAAACTTCGAGGGGGGACATAACCCCTGAAAGTCTGGGGGCAAGGGTTATAAGTTATGCACCAGGGGCATATAAAGTTTTTAGGGAAGGGGTGGTCAGTTGAAATTTAGAGGAAGCTTATTTGATTGGAATGTAAAGTTCTAGTTCACTTTTAACAGTCAAAAGTAACGGAGGACAACTAGCCCAGCCCACCTCCCCTTCCTGACGCCCATTTTCCCCCAACCCCATCCGATGGAAATTGTGATATATCCCTTCTATTTACAATAGTCCAAAGAGCACAAAACAATACCTTCAGGGAGGACAAAACCCCCCTGAGCCCAAGGACAGTATTTATAATTTATGTCCCAGGGCATATAAGGTTTTTATGAGAACAGGCGGTCGTATAAACTTAGTATTGGATGGGACTTAATTGGTTGGAAGTCAAAATTTATAGTGCCCTTTTTAAGACTCAAAAGTAAATGGAGGCCCACCAGCCCCCTTCCCAAGCTTATCATTCCCCAAAACATGTCCAATCAAAATTGTAAGAGAGCTATTTTGTTCAGCATTGTTAAAAGGTTTAGTAATTATGTCTTTGGGGATGTCAACCTGCCAACAGTCCTCAGAACAAGAGCTGTAAGTTAAGCAATTCGTTCATTATTTACATACACTATGTTATTGAGAAAGGAATGCATATTTGAACTTTACTTTCCAACGAGATAAAGGAAATTCAGGTGAGCCTTTCAGAAATTGTTGAGGGAAGTGTTAAATTAAATCAAAACACATTATGTGTATTCGGATTGTCAGAGGGTCGTAACTCAGGGACGACTGAGTATATTAATTTGGAACTATCAGGAAATGATGAGGGAGATGACGAAAAAGGCAATATTTGCATGCTACCACTACTACTACAACTAACACCATTACTACTACTATCCCACTACTCCATTTACAATATTGAGGGGAAATTTCAAGTAAATCAAAAGACTCTATGTGCGTGTGCATTGTCAAAAAAGCGGATCTCAATTTATTTGGGTATTAAGTTGGAACTTTCAGAGAATGCTTAAAGGGGAAGATCATCTGACCAAAAGGCAATACGCGCATCCTACTGCTAATACTACTGCCACAGCTACATTAAATTCTATTAGTTCTACTTCAACTATGACTTCTATTGCAACTACTTATAAGGCTAAGAGCATTGAGATGAAAATCTCGCGGAGTACAAGAACATAGAGCTCTTTACAAGAGAGATGTTCAACTGACCAAAAGGAAATACATTAAATACTACTGCTGAAACTAGTAATACTCCTATTACTATTAATAATACTACTAGTAGTATTAATATTTTAATACAACCTATTGGTAGTAGTACACTACTAATACCAATTCTACTGTGAATACTATTACAACTATGCCTAAGGGTATGAAGGTGAAATTTTCAAGAAATTTGAAGGGGAAAAGTGAACTGAATCACAACATGCTGTCTGTATGCAGTTTGTAAAAGGGGATAACAGAAATATCATAGCAGCAGTTTGGTGTGTGAAGTTGTAACTAGTATGGCTTGTTGTGGAGGATGTGGAACTAACCAAAAGAAAACATTTGCATCTTATTGCTGTATCCCAAGACCAGGACATAATTTGCACTTTACTGAAAACAAAATACATTTTAAATGTTTTCATTTTTTTGGCTTTAATAAATAAGAAATTATTAAAACTCAAGGAATAAACATCAGTATAGGTATATATACGCTGCCAGTATACGCTGCCTGTTAGCTAATTGGTTAAAGGATTCATTTTAAGATCAATAGTGCTTTAATCATGGATAAAACTATCATTTGCCTCATTTTAGATTAATTTAAAAAACTTTTTCCGCAAAAAAGTTTTTAAAAGAAAAGTTAAGAGCTCTATTAAATTTCCAAGCCATGGGATCTGAAGAAATCATGAAGGAACTGGAATCCAGAAGATTCTTTCAAAAAAAAATCCTTCAACAGAAACAAATTTAACTCTCAATGGACTTCAGCCAATGTTAAACTTGTGTGTAACAGGACAAAGAGTCAACCTCTTTCTTCAAATGTGTTCTTTTAAGTAGGTTATATTGTAGTAGACTATATTTAAGTAGGCTATATTTAAGTAGGCTATAATAACCAATATTAGCAAGACCATAGTTTTCATAGTGTATGGAAGAAAGCTATCGTTTATCCCATTTTCAAGCCAAATTAGCCTAGCTCAGATCCTCCTTGATATGAACCAATTTCTGTTCTTCCAGACCTTAGCAAAGCATTTAAATTATTAATTTAAAAAGGAGATGAATCGCTTGTTTAACTTAATTACCTAGTTCCTAGAGTCCAGACAAGCTTTGGAAGGGATCACTGTTCTCTAGATCACCTAGCCAGGCTTGACTTGGATGCTACAAAATCATAATCATAGGAAGCGCGATCGCGCTGCCTAAGTAAAGAACGATGTTGGCACAATGTATTGTTTATTTATTTTTTTATGCTTTCTAAAAGCCAGAATATAATTTTTACTTTACTGAAAAAATTATCTTATCTTATCTACAATGCACATTATTTTCAGGAAATTCATTTGAATTTTTGTCAGTAAAGTAAAAATTATATTCAGGCTTTTAGAAAGCATAGGGTTTAGAACCCTACTCAGATTAATTTTTGCTCGTTTTGAGTTTGACTTATTTTAATTTCTGTTTGTTTTGGGTTTCATTTATTTATTAATACTCATTTGTGGTAGAACTATGCTTGGTAGATTATTTGATTCTATTTTTGTTCATTTTTGGTTTAATGGAGTCCTTTACTTTTTCTTTTGAAAAACTTATTTTGTGCCAAAAGTTTTTTTGACTAATCTAACAAAGGAGTCCTATTAGCTATGCTTTTTGACTGGTCAAATACTTGTGGTAATATTTTCCATGTAATACTCTTGTTTGTTTTAAATTATATTGAGTTTTGTGATGGCTTTATTAAGTTTGTCAAAAAATTTTTAGCACAGAGGTCATTCCGCACCCAAATAAATAATCAAAAACATGCCAGCCAGCCAATGGTAGAGGTTTAACTCAAGGGACAATCTTTAGCCCCCAGGTATTTAACCTGAATATTTTTGAGCTAAATATCCTAGACACATCTTTTGTGCTTTCCATGCATTTGTGACATTTATATATGTTTCTAATTTCAATCCTTGAAAAAAAAATATTCCCACAAAAAGGCAAAACATAGCATTTTTCCTGGAATTATAAATAATGCAATATTCTCAGTTATGTTATTACAAATAAACTTGTTCCTGGCATGAAATTGTGAGCTCTAAAGGAAGAGGTGCTGCTGAAGGTTATGTACTGCATATAAATCCTTCCCAGCATCAATTTTAAAGCTGACATGGAAGATAATATGTAACTCAGTAATCTGAATATTACTAGTAATAAAATATACTTATTGTACAGAGACAAAGCATTTTGAAAACTAGTTGAAGATTAATGTAGCTTATAGAGAGGTAAAACATACCTAGGAAAGCAGATAAAACATGGATGTCTATAATATTTTTTTATTTCTGTTGCGAAATAGTCCTACTGTCTGCTACTATTACTGCAATTTTCCTAGGTCTTGTATTTAATCTTGTTTCGGGTGATTTTGTAAAACCTTATTAATCCCATTAACAACTGGTTAACTTTTAAGAAGAATGTTATAAATCGGGTCAATACTCAAATTACCTGTATCTCTATTTATTGATATATTAGCAAGAATATGTTTTTTTTTATTATTTTTTTAATAGCCTCCCTAGCCCACTATGTAAACCCTCTATCATTAGAAATGGCCATGGCATTATCAAATTGTATGTAATGATCAGGTTGGTGGAAAGTGTGTTCAGCCCAAACAAAGGTTTTAGGAGGCTAACTCAATTTTAGAGTTTTTCTATTGAGTTACATTGCCCAATAAATTGTTTAAAAAATTACTGGTGAGTATGGTCAATGTAAAATTTTCCACACAAACGAGGAATATTATAAACCCCACTACCCAATTTCCATGAGCCAAATCTTTCCCATAATTTAGGAAACTGCTTAATGGTCTTACTGACTGAAAATATGTAGGCCTATCTATGTTTTATTTCCGTAAAATCTGTTTAAGTTTTCCCCCCAGTACATATGGTAAAGAAATATAACTTATGAGACAAATTCAGTTCAGAAGACAGTGAACTGCATTTATTTCATTATTATGTATAATATGTCTGTTTTCTATTATTTTGTTTGTGAATTTAATTGGGTAATCTTTACAAAAGAAAATTCTCTTAAATAAGATAATTCTGAATCCAGAAATTCTTGGGGACAAATTCTGACAGCTCTAATGACTAATGAAATTATGACCCCTCTTTTTTCTGAAACTGGCAAGAGTGAAAATCCAGATATCTGTCGTTGTGCATAGGCTTTCTAGATATTGATAAAAGCAGATGGAAATCTCTTTTAGTTACTAAAATGTCAGGAAAAGGTAGCTTGTTATTTTCTTCAAATTTAACTGTAAATTTATTTTCATCAAAAATATTTAAATTTTAACAAAAAAGGTCTAATGATTCAAATCTGTGTTTCCAAATACATACTATGTCATCTGTGAATCTGCCCCAGAAACAAGGAGAAAATCTAAAACTACATAAGGCAGATTATTCAATGGAATCCATGAAAAGGTTTGCTAACAGAGGACTAAGACCAGCTCCCATCAGCAAGCCAAACACCTGCTTTTAAACTCTCCTCTAAAACCACAATAAAAAGAAAATTGATTTATCAGAGTAACTAATTTCATAATAACCTCAACATCCAAACTTGCCAAGGTTACATCCAGTAACAAATTGAAGTGTTTTTGTAATTCATTCTATAAGGTGTCTTCATAATGTTTAACAGTAAATTTAGAAATAGCATCAAACTGCAGAGAATCAAATTCTCCTCCAATGCAAAATTTTTAATTTATTAGTGAGATGAGTGGAGTTTTTTTAAATAAAATTTTTGTGTACCTAAAAGGGGACAGAATGCCACTGACAACCATTTTCTTAATTTTGAAACAGGTGATGGAAAAATTGATACAACTGGACGTAGAGGGGCTCCAGTCTTATGAACTTTGGGTGAACCATAGATTTTGGGCACAGAACAGGTTCTTCAGTAAAACTTATTATAAAATTGCAGGGTTATGCGTAAAAAAAAACTTTCAGTGCTTCCAATTCAGTTCTTGTTGACATTACATATATGTCCATGGTATCAAAATCCAGTCTTCTATAAGTAATGGTATCAGAACTAATGGCTTTCTTTGCCATTTGTAATCACAATCGTCCATAATTACAATAGTGTTGCCTTTATCAGCCCAAATGATAATATGATATTTGTTCTTTTTTAATTGAGAAAGAGTTTTAATGACATTTTTTGTGTTTTCGATTTCAATTTTGTTCCCATTAAAAGTCTTTAGCTGCTTTATAATATTAACTCTAAGCTCCTGAGGAGCTTCAGCTCTATTGATAGAAGCCATAATACCTGCTTCTACCTTAGAAATTATTTTTGCATATGAAATCAATGCTGGAAAACCGAATTTAGAACCTTTCAACAAAATTGCTTCCTGTTGACTGTTAGAGGTTTAGATGATACATACTTAACAGCAGGACCTAGACAAAATCAAGGATAGAAAACATTTGAATGCCAAAATGGGTACCATATTTATTCTGAAAGATTTGGGAGTCACTGATTCCTTCTTGCAATCTTTAAGACAATTATTTGATTTTACAGATTAGCATGTTTTTTAACAAGAGAGAAATAATAATTGACAGAGGTGGCTAAGTCAGAGCTCTAAAAATGAGCAAGTCTCCTGAAATCTTTGTTTTGGCTGAACACATTTTCTATCACCCTGATAATTATGTACAATTTGACTATGTCATGGTCATTTCCAATGATAGAGAGTTTACACAGTGGGCTAGGGAGGCAATTGAAATAAACAAAAGACATCCTTGCTAATATTTCAACAAATAGAGATACAGGTAATTAAGCAACTCTATTAGCTTCTGTGGAGCTCAGTCACTGTTGGAACAATTGTAGAAATTGATTTAGTTGTTTTTATTTCTTGGTTTGGGATTTTATTTGTTTTTAATTTATTTTAGTTTTCATCTTTGTTTCAGCATTGAAGATGCTTTGTCTTTGTACAGGCAAAATATCCATGAGCTTTAGTTTTTATCTTTTCTTTCTACTGGCTGTAGTCCTGTTTATTTGTTCTTTGTTGAGATTTCTCTCTTTTTAATGTCTACATTAGCAACTCTCCAAGAAACATTACAAATAAACTAAGCCTGTATTCCAATGACTTGAAACTTATTGGTCCTGTCAACACAGCAGGGTATGGCCTCAATACAGTCAGATCTATACAGCTTTTGCAGATGGGTCAATCTACGGATGGTCAAGTTTAATGTTGAAAAGTGCAAGGTTCTGCATTTAGGGAGAAATAACCCACAATGGCAATACTCAATATCATCAAATGCCAGTGTGAGACAACCAATTTCCAAGAGTAGTATCTCAGGAAGAGATTTGGGGGTCATCATAGACAGCACAATAGTGCTGACTATAATAGCACTTTCCATACCAGGGCACTTCATATCAAAGGAGTTGTTATAGATACTTCAAAAGGGCTCATTTGATTGGAAATTGGAATGGCTAGTGCACTTTTCAACAGTCAAAAGTGATTGGAAGGCAACTAACACCCCTTCCACACCCACCATTCGCCCAAACACATCCAATCAAAATTTTGAGATAGCCATTTTGTTCATCATAGTTGATTTCCAGATAGAAACTATTGTTTTTGAGGAGGATACTCTCCCACAGCCCTCAGGGCAAGGGTTGTAAGTTATGCCCTGGGGCACATAAGATTTTTATAGAAAGCTTTCTTGTAGAAATTTAAAAAAGGGCTCATTCAATTGGAAATTCAAAAGGCTAGTGCCCTTTTTAATAGTTGAAAGTGACTGGAGGGCAGCCAACCCCCCTCCCATGCCCACATTTTCCCCAAACACATCCAACCAAACTTTTGAGATAGCCATTTTGTTCAACGTAGTTGAAAGTTCTGGAAACTATGCCTTTCAGGATGACAACCCCCCCCCCCAACAGCCCTCAAGGCAAGGGTTGTAAGTTATGCCCTGGGGGCATATCAGGTTTTCGAGAAAGCATTAATGTAAAAACTTTGAAAAAGGCTCATTTGATCATTTGATGGCTAGTGCCCTTTTTAATAGTTGAAAGTGATAGGATGGCAACTAACACCCCTTCCATGCCCACCATTTCCCCAAACACATCCAATCAAAATTTTTAGATAGCCATTTTGTTCAACACAGTTGAAAGTTCAGGAAATTATATCTTTGAGCAAGACACTTCCCCACTGTCTTCCAGGTAAAGGTTATAAGTTATGCCCTGGGGGCATACAAGGTTTTTATTGAAAGCTTTGTCATAGAAACTTGAAAAAGGGCTCATTCAATTGGAAATTCAAAGGGCTAGTGCTCTTTTTAATAGTCAAAAGTGATTGGAGAGCAACTAACCCCCTTTTTCACACCCACCATTTCCCCAAACCCATCCAATCAAAATTTTGAGATAGCCATTTTGTTCAACATCAATGAAAGTTCTGGAAACTAGGTTTTTGAGGATAACAACCCCCCCCCCCCACAGCCTTAAGACAATGGTTGGAAGGTAGGCCCTGGGGGCATATAAGGTTTTTTATAGAAAATGTTGTTGTAGAAAATTCAAAAAAGGCTCATTCAATTGGAAATTGAAAGGGCTAGTGTCCTTTTTAATAGTCTAGTTGAAACTGATTGGAGGGCAACTAACCTCCCTCTTGTTCCCACCTTTTCCCCAAACACATCTAATCAAAATTTTGAGATAGCCATTTTATTCAATGTAGTTGAAAGTTCTGGATATTATGTCTTTGAGGATTATAACCCCCCCCCCCCCTCAGGGCAAGGGCTGTAAGTTATGCCCTGGGGGCATTTAAGGTTTTTATAGAGAGCGTTGTCACAGAAACTTTGAAGGGCTAGTGCCCTTTTTAATAGTCAAAATTGATTGGAGGAAAACTAGCACCCCTCCCATGCCCACCACTTCCCCAAAAAAAAAAACAATAAACATTTTGAGATAGCCATTTGGTTCAACATAGTTGAAAAGTCTGGAAATTATGTCTTTGAGGATGACACTGCCCCTACAGCCCTCAGCACAAGGGTTGTAAGTTATCCCTGAGGGCATATAAGGTTTTATAAAAAGCATTGTTGTAGAAACTTCAAAAAGAGCTCATTTGATTGGAAATTGAAAGCACTAGTGCCCTTTTTAATAGTCAAAAGGGATTGGAGGGCAACTAACACACCTCTCATACCCCCCATTTTCCCAAACACATCCAATCAAAATTTTGAGATAGATGTTTTGTTCAATGTAGTTGAAAGTTCTGGAAATTAGGTCTTTGCCAGCGTTTTTGTAGAAACTTCAAAAAGGACTCATTCAATTGGGAATTGAGAGGGCTAGTGCCCTTATTAATAGTCAAAAGCAGTCAGAGGGCCGTTACTCCCCCCCCCCCATACTCATCATTTCCCCAAACACTTCCGATCAATGTTTTGATGTAGCAATTTTGTTGAACATAGTTGAAGGTTCTGGAAATTATGTTTTTGAGTATGACAACCCCCACAACCCTCAGGGCTAAGGTTGTAAGTTATGCCCTAGGGGCATATAATGTCATATAGGAAGTTTTGTTGTAAAAACTTCCAAAAGGGCTCTTTCAATTGGAAATTGAGAGGGCTATTTCCCTTTTTAATAGTCAAAAGTAATCAGAGGGAGAATCCCCCCCCCCACACCCATCATTTCCCCAAACATTTCAGATAAACATTTTGATATGGCCATTTTGTTGAAGGTTCTGGAAATTATGTTTTTGAGTATTACATTTTTTTTGTTCAACATAGTTGAAAGGTCTGGAAATTATGTCTTTGAGGATGACAAACCTCCCCCATAGCCCTAAGGACAAGGGTTAAAAGTAATACCCTTGGTGTATATAACATTTGTATGGAAAGTTTTGTTGCAGAAGCTTCAAAAAGGGCTCATTTGAATGGAAATTGAGAGGACTAGTGCCTTTTCTATTAGCCAAAAGTGATCAGAGGGCAAATGTCTCCCTCCACACCTATTATTTCAGGTGAGACCTACTAGCCAACTGTTTGGCTAATCTAAACTTGTGTATATAACTGAGACTTCAATAGCAAACTAGTTAGCTAATTCCAAAAGTGTATTATATATATATATATATATATATATATATATATATATTAATATATAAACTGGCATTGATATTAGCCACCTAGTTGGCTAGACATTTTTTCCATATGTAGTGTTTGGCTAAGATTTTTTCTCTATTAACTGTACTATTTTCTATTAGCCATCTGGTGCTTTCCCAAAAGAAACCATTGCTTCTATAGTTGCATGATAGCCTAAGTTGGTGGAATGGTCTTAGTGAGACAACAGCAGAAAAAAAAACCATCAACAGCTTCAAATCAAATCTCAACAAGGACTGGGCAGCAAAACTATAGCTCACACAATGGGATGCAGCAGATGTCCTGTAGCCCTATCATTCATAGGGTAAAAAAACAGTATATAATCAAGTGGGTTTTAGTTATGTAAAACTAAAACCCACACACCTTGTTACCAAAGAGGACTTGAGAAGAATTATATATCAATGAATAGCTACAAATCTAAGCTATGTGCCAATATGGTTACTATTAAAATTATTAGTTTATTGACTTACCAACAAGGACCTCTTTTTGGAAATACCAATCATCCTATTTTGATGTATATATCCAGGGGTGGCATTTGGGGGTGGCAAGGGGAGCAGTTGCCCCCTCAATAATGTGGAGAGAAAAAATATTATACATTCCATGCCCTTTGACTATCCAGATATGGACCCTTCTTGCCCCCTCCCCTTCCCAATAAAAATGCTGGAGCTTCACTCCTGTATATATCCTTCCAGTGCTTCAGTTCTACTGATACATTAACATAAAGCTGATTTTCTTCTGATTCTAAAAATATAACTTTTATTGCTTTATATTTATTCTAGAAATCACAAATATTAAATATAATTTTTGGTAAAATTCAACTTTAGCTACTTTTGGTTATCTTCAAAAGGGGTTAGGTTAGGAAAATAAAACTTTCAGGGATGGGTCTACAGGCTAAAGTGGGCCCTGGGGAAGGTATTTTGAAGTACCTACCTCCACTCCTTCTCTCTCTAGAGGGTCCTGACCTTTGATGACCTTTAAAAATTTGTGTGTTATAAAATTGGAACTTTACAAAATAGATTTTCCGCTTAAATGAAGTACAACAAAATTATTTTCAGCTTCACAACTTTGCTCAATCCCAATTTATACGGTTTTAAATTTATGGAAATATATTTCCTAAATTTTGAAGAAAAAAAACATTGATATGGCTTAAAATTCTACTCAAACAACAGGAGCTGTATTTTCAGAATTAAAGCCAGAGGAAAAGAAACTGGTAACTGAAAATAAAGGTAAAATGTTGTTTTATCAAAATTTTAATCAGTATAGACCTGTCATGCAGGCAAATTTTAGGACTCTCTAGAGGGAGAAGGAACAGAGATAGGTAGCCTACTTCAAAATACCTTCCCAGGACATATTTTAGCCTGTGGATCTATCCCTGAAAGTTTCATTTAGGCTAGGCTACTTATTCTAACCCCTTTCCAAGATAGCCAAAAGTAGGCCTAGCTGAAGTAGAATTTTACCTAACCTTTTCTTTTCAATTGCTAGTCAAAACAGAAACCACAATTTTAATTTATACTGAAAAATAATTGGTGAAATTTCTCCAAGAAGGTGGTTTTTACTACCCTCACATTGCATCATGCTGTAGCAAAATAGGAGTTGTCCAAAAACCTATTTCTATTTTTCTGGAATGCCAAAGAAAAGTGGTCTTTTACCCTATTGCTAGCAAGTGTAATTAGGTAAAAAGGCATCAATTGGCATGTTCACTGTAGTTGTATGTCATTTATGTGAATTATTCCATATTTACTGACAAGTCTATGGCTTAGTCCGTTTTTCTTTTTAAATAGCCTAAATATAAAAACAAAGTAGCCTAGACTAACCTGAATCAAAACACTTACTCAACTAAGTTCATATTTCTTGAGAAATAAAATTTTTCCATTCTTCACATTTTCTTTTTTTCAAAATTAAACTTCTTATATGGCCTGTTAACAGATAAATAAGCAAATGCCTACGAACTTCATTCCAAGACCTAAACATCTATTTAATTTTTTTAAATTGACTGCGCATTTCATTGACCAGAGTTGCCTTAAAAGTAATTTCATATGCGTGGCTTATAGAAATAAGGGTTTTGGATACTTTCTCTAGCTTGAAAAAAAAATGAAAAATCTTAATTTGAGCTCTGCTGGTGCATGAAAATTTTGAAGGGGATCCAATTTTTTTCAAACATTGTTAATAATTAAATCCTGGTAGCATCAAAGCAGTAATCGCCTGCATTTGCAGAGGGGCTCCTTGTTTTACACTGAAGCCACTAAGTGTGCTCTACCATCTTATTGTTCACATTGACTGTTAAAACTGTATTTCTCAGACTAGCACTATCGCTTTTTTCTATCTGATGCCACTCCTTGTGAGGTTATTGCATGGCAACCCATGCTTTAATTGAGAGTGTAGTTTTTGGTGCTTAAGGGACTTCAACAAATCATTTTGAAGGGTATGCTGTCTTGGCGTTAGGCCATTACCTTCAAATGGACAAAGGTCAATGGTTTCATTTTAAATTATAGGATGTGCAAAATAGGGATGAAAGTGTGAGGCAAGTAGTAGTGTCAAAAATGAAAATGAAGAGCAAAGACACGCGCGGTTAGAAGTCATGCTTCACCGAGCATGTGAGCAAGTCCAAAATGAAGATGAAGAGCAAAGACACACCTGGTTAGAAGACAAGCGATAACGAAAATGTGAGCAAGTCAATAAAAATCAACCTTGAGAGCGAGAATCAAAACGTGTCAAAATTGAAAATGATAGCGATGATGATTGGATTTGGAATTTTGACCTGGATAAGGCCATCAATGCCTACCATACCTTGGTTTAAAAAAACACAGGTTCGGCGATGTGTATTTCATAATAACGAAAGACAAGTCGAGCTAAAACGAGCCAAACGAATTGAAAAAGATAGCGATGATGATTCGGTTTTGGATTTTGACATGGATAAGGCTATTAATTTCTACCATACCTTTAAAAATCAAAACCTGGACCAAATTAATCGTTGGAAGACAAAATATTTTTTGTCCCACCACCTGAACAATTGAAAGAATTAAAGGTTCGACGATATGTCTTTCATAATGACAAAGGAGAAGCCTAGGCAAAAGAAAAAGTTTTGAACAATTAAAAGAAACATAGGTGGTCGGTCATCAATGCCTACCGTACCTTTGAAAGTCAAAAACCTGGACTAGATAAATTGTTAGAAGAAAAAGAGGTTTTTGCCCCACCCCCTGAACAATTAAAAGAAACAAAAGTTTGGCGATATGTCTCTCATAATGACAAAAGACAAGCCGAGGCAAACGTCAAAGGTCTAATAAAATGTAATTTTAAAAAGGCAGTACTTCTAATTTAAGGCCCATTTGGACGTCATGATACCAAGAAAATGTTCAAATTGTCTGCGTTTAGAAGACAAGCGACAATAAGAATACATATGTAGAGGCCTGCCGAGTTCCAGGGCCCGGCGGCCAAGCCGCTGGGCCTCCGGCACTAAATATATATATATATATGTAGAGTTTACGGAATGCTTGTAATTCTGCTAAGTTGTGGCTTTCATTTAGGCGGGAAGCCGGTTCGGATAAGATTCGGATTCGTACGAAACGGCGATTTGCAAAGGAGCTTTCTTTGCATCGTGGTTCTTTAATTGCTGCAAATTCTGAAGCGGTTCGTTAAAATCCGAATAAGCTTTGGTCGGTATTATCTAAGGATTCCCACAAAGATGCACCTTCACAAATTCCTCTACTATCATGGATTGAACATTACCAAAATTAATTCTCGCTACCAGACCCACAGCTTCAGGATGGTTTTGAAACTCGTCTTGATGATTCTTTTTCGCATGCAAGAAGTCCCGGTGTTATTATTAAGAAGGTTTGATATATTTGGCTGTTAAAAAGCTGAAGAAAAGAAATCGCGAGGATTTGATCAGATTTCGGCTAAGCATTTATTTATGTGGAGCGATTTATTTTTTGAGCACCTTGTTCTACTTTTTCAAATGGTTTTTAACCTAGGAATGGTACCTGATTCTTTTTGTATAGGTTCCCTGACGCCAACTTTGAAAAGGGGTAAAGTATCGTCAGAGTGCTCTTCATACCACCCGATTACCGTTGCAACTACTTTTTGCAAGCTTTTTGAGTTGTTTATTATAGATGAGTTACAATCAAAGTGCACTATCCAGGACCACAAGTTTGGCTTTCAAACTGGCCTTGGATGTGGAAATGCACTTAGAGCTTTTATTTCGGGTCTAATTGATGCAGAAAACCGTCTGAAATCCTAGCACTAGCATCCCATGACGTCAAACATGCTTCTGATTCGTTGATACATGAAGGTATAAAACTTGATATGGGTCTCAGAGGTATTGATCCTGGTTTTTTGGTGCAACTGTATGATATGAATGTTCATTTATAAGCTGAGCTTTCACTTCCTGCGACCATTGGCGCAGGACAGATCCCATTGATTAACTGTACCATTGAGTTGTCACCACGTGGCAACCCTATGTTGCCAGTAAAAAAGTAGTAAGGCAGGGTGCTATTACTTCACCGACTGCATTTAACAATAGCATTGTTAAGCCTCAGGCTAATGCCCTGACTGCATGTATTCTTCTTGGGATCGACGTCTCCCTGATTGGTTACGCAGACGACGTCTTTAATCTAAGTCGTTCTCTGCATGGCCTGGAAGAAAAATCATACAACAGGCCTCTAGTTTAACGCTGACAAATCTACTGTATTGTTGTTTAATTCAAAAGAAAGTGAGCACGTGCCAGTTCGATTAAATAATGCCAAAGTTGAGCTAGTTAATTCTATTGTGTATCTAGGTCTCCAGTTCGAGCGTTCAATTACTGAAACCCGTCGGCTTCTTATGGCTCACTTCCACAAACACGCGTCGTACACCTACAGCCGTATTGTTGTAAATAAGCAGAAGTTTGATCGCCATATTCTATCACGATTTTATAACGCTATGGTGCTCCCTCATTTGCTGTACTTGAGTCCGTGCTGGCAAATTTTTACTCTGAGTGATAGGCGTAATCTTCGAGCTACATATTATAGGGTTGCAAAGTTTTTGCTGCGGGTGCCCCCATGGACGAGCAATTGGTACATGTCTAGGAGGTTTAAAATAATTGACCAAGAAGGTGCTATAGGAGCAAAAATCCTTCGACATATCTAAATTGCTTCGACAGAAATGGAGTGTCAAGTTTTGTCTTGTTGACTTCGTATGGCTTTTTATATTTTATGTTATTTATTTTGAAGTGGTGTTTTCTTTTGTTTTCTTGTTGTTTTGCTCCA